>RJWJ010012004.1:0-43013 GCA_004363605.1 Indri indri
GCAATCAGGCAAGAGAGTGGAATTAAAGGCATACGAACAGGAACAGAAGAGATCAAACTCTCACTATTCGCTGATGACATGATATTACATCTAGGAAACCGCATGGATTCAACCAAGAGGCTCCTGGAATTGATAAATGAATTCAGTAAAGTCTCAGGATACAAAATCAATACACACAAATCAGAGGCATTCATATACGCCAAAAGCAGCCATACCTAGAACCAAATCAAAGACTCAATTCCCTTCACAATAGCAACCAAGAAAATAAAATACCTAGGAATATATTTAATTAAGGAGGTAAAAGACCTCTACATGGGAGAACTATGAAACATTGAGGAAGGAAATAGCAGAGGACGTAAACAGGTGGAAAACCATACCATGCTCGTGGGTCGGCAGAATCAACATTGTTAAGATGTCTACACTACCCAAAGTGATCTACAGATTCAATGCAATCCCTATTAAAATACCAACATCATTCTTCACAGATGTAGAAAAATTAATTCTACGCTTCGTATGGAACCAGAAAAGACCCCACATAGCAAAAATAATTCTAGGCAATAAAAACAAAATAGGAGGTATCAATTTACCAGACTTCAAACTTTATTATAAGGCTGTAGTAATCAAAACAGCTTGGTATTGGCACAAAAATAGAGCCATTGACCAGTGGAACAGAACTGAGAACCCAGATATAAAACCATCCTCATATAGCCACCTCATCTTTGACAAAGCAGACAAAAATATACACTGGGGAAAAGAATCCTTATTCAATAAATGGTGCTGGGAAAACTGGATAGCCACATGTAGAAGACTGAACCAGGATCCTCACCTTTCACCTCTCACAAAAATCAACTCACACTGGGTAACAGATTTAAAATGAAGGAGTGAAACTATTAGAATTCTAGAGGAAAATGTTGGAAATACTCTTCTAGACATTGGCCTAGGCAAAGAATTTATGAAGAAGACCCCAAAGGCAATCACAGCAACAACCAAAATAAATAAATGGGACCTCATCAAATTAAAAAGCTTCTGCACAGCCAAAGAAACTGTCACAAGAGCAAACAACCTAAAGAATGGGAGAAAATTTTTGCATGCTACAAATCCAATAAAGGGCTGATAACTAGAATCTACTTAGGACTCAGGAAAATCAACAAGAAAAAATAAAACAACACTATCAAAAAGTGGGAAAAGGACATGAACAGACACTTTTCAAAAGAAGACAGAATAATGGCCAAAAAACATATGAAAAAATGCCCAACATCTCTAATCATCAGGGAAATGCAAATCAAAACCACAATGAGATATCACTTATCTCCAGTGAGACTGGCCTTTATCAAAAAGTCCCAAAACAATAAATGTTGGCGTGGATGTGGAGAGATAGGAACAGTCATACACTGCTGGTGGGACTGCAAACTAGTGCAACCTCTGTGGAAAACAATATGGAGATACCTTAAAGAGATACAAGTAGAATTACCATTCGATCCAGCAATCCCATACTGGGGATCGATCCAAAAGAATAAAAGACACTTTATAATAAATACACCTGCACCTCAATGTTTATAGCAGCAAAATTCGCAATTGCAAAGATGTGGAAACAACCCAAGTGTCCATCAATACACAAGTGGATTAATAAAATGTGGTATATGTATACCATGGAGTACTATACAGCTTTAAGAAACAATGGTGATATAGCACCTCTTGTATTCTCCTGGAGAGAGCTGGAACGCATTCTACTAAGTGAAGTATCCCAAGAATGGAAAAACCACCACCACATGTGCTCACCATCTAATTGGTATTAACTGATCAACACTTAAGTGCATATATAAGAATAACATTTGTTGGTTGTCGGGCAGGGGGGAGGGAGTAGGGGGGAGGAGGGGATGGGCATATGCATACACAATGAGTGCGATGCGCACCACCTGGGGGATGGACGCGCTTGAAGCTTGGACTTGGGGGGGGGCAAGGGCAGCATACGTAACCTAAATATCTATACCCCCATAATATGCTGAAATAAAAAAAATAAGATAAAATAAAATTTTAAAAAAGGCATAGATTGGCAGAATAGATTTTAAAAATAGGATCCAACTATATGCTGTCTATAAAAGACTCACTTTAGATCTAAAGACACAAATTGATTGAAAGTAGAGAAATGTAAAAAGATATCTCATGCAAAAACAGTAACCAAAGAGAGCTGAAGTGACTATACTAATATCAGACAAAATAGACTTTGTCAAAACCTCTTATAAAAGACTAAAAAGTATATTACATATTAATATAATAAAAGGATAAATTCACTAAGAATATATAACAATTATAAACATTTATGCACCAAACATCAGAGACCCAAAATATAGGAAGCAAAAACTGGAAGACTTGAAGGGAGAAATAGACATCTCTACGATAATAATTGGAGACTTTAATACACTTTCAAAAGTAGAAAGAACGGCCAGACATAAGATCAATAAGGAAATAGAGGGCTTGACACCACAAATCAATTATACCTGGTAGACACGTACTCCAACAACAGAGAATACGCATTTTTCTCAAATGCACATGCAACATTCTCCAGGACAGACAACAGAACAAGTCTGGCCACAAAACAAGTCTTCGGCCACAAAATAAGTCTTAATATATTTATAAAGATTGAAATCATACAAAAATATTTTCTGGTCACATGGAATGAAGCTAGAATTCAATAGTGGAAAGAAAACTGAAAAAGTCTCAAATATGTGGAAACTAAACAACCAATGGGTCAAAAAAGAAATCACAAGAAAAATTAGGAAATATCTTGAGACAAATGAAAAAAAAATACCCATACACAATACACCAAAACCTAAGGGATTCGGCAGAAGCAATGGTGAGAGGGAAATTTATAGCAACAAATGCATACATTTAAAAAAACGTTACATCAACAACCTAACATTATACATTAAGGAATGACAAAAAGAAAAAATAAAGACCAGAGCGACTGAAGAGCAAACTAAACCCAAACCTCATGAAAGGAAGAAAATAATAAAGATTAGAGTGAAGATAAATGAAATAGAGAATAACAAAACAATAGAGAAAATCAAGAAAACCAAAAGTTGATTCTTCGATAAGATCAACAAAATTGACGAACCTTTAGCTAGATTGACAAAGAAAAAAAGAGGGAAGACTTAAATTATTAATACTAATATCCAGAGTGAAAGTGAGGACATGGCTATCAACTTTACAGAAATAAAAAGGATTGTAAGAGAATACTATGACATTTGTACATAAACAAACTGGATAAACTGGATGAAATAGAAAATTCCTAAAAACACACAATCTACCAAAACTGAATCATGAAGAAATAGAAAATCTGAATAGACCAATAACTAGTAAGAAGATTAAATCAACAATCAAAAATGTTCCAAGAAAGAAAAGGCCAGGACCAGATGGCTTTGCTGGCAAATTCTACCAAACATTTAACGAATAACTAATACCAATCCTTCTTAAACTCTCCCCAAAAACTGAGGAGGAGGAAATGCTTCATAACTAATTCCATGAGGTCAGCTTTACTCTGATACCAAAACCAGATAAAGATACTACAAGAAAAGAAAACTACAGACCAATATTACCAATATGTAATCCTAGCACACTGGGAGGCCAAGGCAGGAGGATTGCTTGAACTTAGGAGTTCGAAACCAGCCTGAGCAAGAACGAGACTCCATCTCTATAAAAAATAGAAAACTTAGCCAGGCATGGTAGTGCATACCTGTAGTCCCAGCTACTTGGGAGGCTGAGGCAGGAACATCACTTGAGCCCAGGAGTTTGAGGTTGCAGTGAGCTATGATGATGCCACTGAACTCTACCTGGGGCAAAAAAGTGAGACTCTGTTTCAAAAAAAAAAAAAGAAAGAAAGAAAGAAAAAGAAAAGATCAGTGGTTGCCAGGAGTTAGGAAGAGGAAGAGATGACTATGGGACATGGGACATAGGGGATGTTTAGAGCAGTGAAACTAATATAATGGTGGATGCAGGACATTAAGCATTTGTCCAAACGCACAGAACGTACAACGAGTGAACCCTACCTAATGTAAACTAGGGACTTCAGTTAATAATAACATCAATATTGGTTCCTCAGTTATAACAAATGTACCACACTAGCACAGTATGTTAATAATAGGGGTGGGGTGAGGGGTATATGGGACTCTGCGCTACCTGCTCAATTTTCTATAAACTGAAACTGCTCCAAAAATAAAGTCTATTAATTACAAAGAAATTCTATTTGGAAATTCCATGGTTGTTTCAATTTTAAAGAAAAAATGGGGGTTACAGAAAGCAGATCAACCCCAGGTTGGAGTGGGATTACCTGAGAAGGGGCACAAAGGAACTCTCTGGAGTGATAGAAATGTTCTGTCTTGATTTTGCCTAGGCTGGTAGTTGCAGGGTGTAGATCTTTATCAAAACTTACCACACTGTTCACTAAAAACAAATGCACTTGCTTGTGAGTAAATCACACCTCAATAAAGTTAAATTTAAAAAAAATAGTGTCATCAGGTAGAAAAAAGTAGGGCCCCCTCTCTGGTTTTGTCCTTGGGGCACAGACTCAATAGATTGTTTTTCTTCCTTACGTCTCTTTCCCAGTTGCGACCTCCCCCTGGCTGGTCTTTCTTCCCCCCCGCCAGGAATGCAGACTTCTAACTTCTGAATTCTCCCACTCCTGAAAGCGGCTGTGCTCTGTGGGGCCCCTGCGCAGACTCTGCAGTCCAAGGCCCAGGTGAGACCAGCCTGTCTCAGCACACCCGCCCCTCAACAAGAGCTTGGGGACCGCAGTGATGTGCAGATCTGTCTGCATCCTCCAGGGACTCAGTGTGGGGGTAGGGGCTGGCATTCACCAAGTGACCCCACAAACATGTCCTTACCCTACAGATACCTGCCCTCCAGAAAACAACAGCAGGTCCTGGTTCACAGCTGCTGCCCCCCACCATCAGCCACCCTGACATCTGCTGGAAGCCATTCACCATGGGTGACACCGGGAGGCTGCTGGGGGTTGGAAGACTGGCTGAGTCCCCTACCACCACCCTCCTGCACCAAGTCCTCCAACAGCCTATGTGGACTTGTCAGCAACCCCCCTCACAGTGAGGAAGCCGAGCACAGAGATGCCAAGTGACCTGCCAACGCCACACAGATAGGCCCAAGTGGGCAGCCTGACTCCAGCACCTGCAGCCTCCCTCATTAAAGAGCTAAGATGAATTCTAGCCAAAGGTCATGGAGCAATTCCTGTGCCTGGCATTCTGTGGGCTCTGCGCCTGCCTACAACCTTCATCCTTCCAATTGCTTTGCAGTATGAGCATGACCATCATCCCTATTTTCAGATACAGAAACTGAGGCACAGCGAGGACAAAAGGAACCTGCCCAAGACTGCAGCCAGTTACAAAGTGACAAATCCGAGGTCAGGACCCAGGCACAGCAGTGTTGAGGGCCACCTCTTGACATCCAGACTTTCTGTCCTTCCAGTTGACATATTAAGATCCTGTGGTCAGCTACATAGGTCTGCTTCCTGCCAGGACAACAGCAGGCCTGAGGTTGTCCTCACCAGCGCTGCCTCCCCAGTGTGTGCTGTGCTATGTGCACAGAGCCAGGCACACAGTAGGCGCTCACTAAAGAGTTCTGCAATGAACAGATGCAGGTCCAAGCCCCAAGGGCAAGGACTGTAGGTGGATGGCAGCCAGCATCCTGCACCAGCCTCCTACCACCCTGCGAACCACCAGCCAGGCTGGGCCTCTGCTGCAGCAGCGCCATGAGTCACCGCAAGCTGTGAGTCACCACGAGCTATGAGTCACCTGGTACGGGCAGCACAGTCCAGGCGCTGAAGCCAAGCTGTGTGGCTTGGGGGCTCTGCGCTTCCTGTGGTTGCTTGTGAGTTATGCACACATACCATACACAGGCGGCACTTAGAAGCACAAAAAGGCACAAGAAAGGAAACTGCTTTGGTGCCAGGTCCTGATAAACAAGTCCCCAAACTGTTTTTACAGGATAAAGGAAGATGGATCACTCTGGCACAAACCCACCAAGCCTTCAGCAACTCGCCACATCCCCTCCCTTCTTGCCTAGCTGGCACCAGGACCATGGACCCCCAATCCTGTCACCCCAACTTGAGCCTCACTCTTCGCAGCCCAGACGGAAGTCCTCGGCCTGGCATCCCAGGCCCTGTGAGAGCTGGCCCCACCCACCTTCACCCGGCCCTCCAGGCCCCTGAGCCTGGCAGCCCCCAACAGCATCATACTGCCTGGGACCCCCGCCCCCGGTTGAGAATACCTGTTTCTGTGGTTTCCACGTGGTTAATTCATGCTTAGCTTGCTGTTCCACCCCCAAGAGGCCTTCCTGAGTTCTTCTGGCCCCCAACCAACTAGGGTCCAGACACTTGGGCATCGACTTCCCCTCCCAAATTGCTTCCAGAAGCTCCTTGTCCCAGTGCCTGGCTTAGCCAAGGTCACTCACTCCCTGGCACACCACAAGGCAGGTAACTTGTCAAGCACTGCCCTGTGCCAACACCTTCTCAGTGTTCCATAGGTGTCAGCTCACATATGCATGCTCGCAGTGAGAGCTGGAATGAGGTAGACCCCCAATCTGTGCACAGGGGCAGTGAGCCCAGGACTATGGGTCTGCAGTCTTGCAGGGCTGTCCAGCTGACCCTCCCAGAGCTGTACTCTCTGGGCTTTGGTTCCCCATGCTGAAAATGAAGGGCTGCGAGGGGTGTCTCTAGGCCCAGTGAATATAGACAGCAGGGAGAAAGGTGCATTGTTCCCCCTCACTCTAAAAGGTGAGGCCCCTGAAGTCAGAGGTTTCAGGACCCCTGCCTGGCTGTGGTCTCTCAATTCCAGGGTCCCTTTGTGCAGGAAGGCTTCCTCAACCTCCCACTCCCGAAATGGATGGTGGGGCAGGGGTGGACTGCCTCAGGCTCTGCCAACTCCCAGTCCCTGGGATAGGCTTCTTGGAGGCCAACACAGCTCTGTGCTTGTGTCCCACACAGCCTGATGAACTTGCTAAATGAGCTGGAGAATCAGGGACTGGGCAGGGCACAGACATGGGTGCTGGGGCTTTTGTCCTGGCTTTGCCACTCACCAGCCCAATAGGCTGGAGTACCTGCCCAATTTGAGACTTTGTTTCCTCACTCACACAAAGACATGACATTCCACATGTCCGCATCTGACCATTCTGGACAGGAAGCACCCAACACAGGGCCAGTGCACAGTAGGTGATCAAAAAGGGCAGCCACAATAAGAAAGCTCTGTAGGGATGACAAAGGGGACCACGTAGCAGCTGGGGTCTCTTCTGCCCTGGTGTCTTGGAAGTCACCAGGTTCCAGCCCATGAGATCCCATTTGTGTGCAGGACCCAGGCCAAGATTTCAGTGAGCACTGGGGAGAGATGAGTGGGGACTTCTGGGCCACACTGACCCTCTGGGTCACCCCTGGCCCTGGATGACTTCTGCTCCATGAGACGAGTGAGACCCTCAGGAATGAGTACAGCTTCTGGGAGCCCCCACATTCCCTGATCAAGCTGCCATGGGGTTGGTCACTGGCCCATCACCCTCGTGGGGCTTCCTCACCCTTTAGGGGAAGGTCTGCAGAGCTAGGTCACCCGGCTTGTCTGGGATCAGGTGTGGGGCAGGCAGGTTCCCCGACCAGAGAGGCCCTGGGGGGTGGTGGTGGCTGAGCTGGGGCCACAAGCGTGGAGCACAACAGGCTTGGGGAGTCCAGTCACCATCCACAATTTCCCTAGGCTTGTCCCCTAGGCCTCTCCGGGGACAAAGGGTGCGGCTGGGATTAGTAGGCGCCAGAGGGAGCAAGGGAGGCACCACGGAGTCCCACCGGTACCACACACTGCCCAGGAATGCATCACCTGTCCCACGTTCTCATCGGGGTGGCTGGGAGGATGGAGCACTGTATCTCGGTGTCAGAATCACAGCAGTCTAACCGAATACTCGCTGGTGTCATTTCTACCACTTCCTCCTCTCTCAGACCCAATTCCCACCCCCGGGACACCTCCCAACACAGAGATTTCAAGTGGCTGAGCCCAGATCGTGGCCATGCAACTTTGCTCTAGGAGCTGCCCTGCAGCCTCCGCCCTCCTGAGGCCCCGCACCTGGTCCCCGCCCACCGTGCCCGGCAATGCCCGCCCCAGAGACACCCACTACCTCGCGTGGCTGCACCCGCAGCACCACCGACAGCTGAAGGGCCAAGGTCACTCAGCACCCCCGGCCAAGGAGCGGCCCGTGGGCGACACTCGAGGAAGCCGGACCCCTGCCCGTCCCGGGCTGGGAAGACGGGACGCGCGCCCGCACCCTGGCTGCCTAGCCCGGCCCCGCGCCCACCTGTCATGGCGGCGGACACGGTTCCGTCTCGCCGTCCCCAGCTGTCCGCCCAGCGGCGCGTCTGGCCCTAGGTCGGCCGCCCGGCCCACCAGCGCCGGTGACCGCCGCCCGCGGGCCGCGCTTGGACCGCCCCTTCCCGCTAAGCCCCGCCCTCTGAGCCCGCTGTGTCGCCGCCCGGGCTCCAAACCCCGCCGCTCACCAAGACCCGTTGCCTCTAGCGCCCGCTACGTCGCAGCCAGAAGCCGCGAGCCCCGCCCCTTCCCGCTAGTGCCCGCCCCGACTGCGTCCGCTACGGCACCGCCAGGGCTCTAAGCCCCGGCCCTCGCTCGAAACGCGCCCCCTCAGCGTCCTGGGCTTGGTCGGCGTGCAGAGCCCTGAGCCCCGCCCCTTCCTGCTCTACCCAGCCCCTGCGGGCGATACGGCATCTCACGGCGCCCTGAGCCCCGCCCCTCACTTGGCCCCGGCCCCGCTGGCGCAGACTACGCCGCCACAAGGGCTTTAAGCCCCGCCTCTCGCTCGAGCCGTGTCCCTCCTCCAAGTCCCGCCCCCAGCACAGCTTCTCCCGCGGCCCACGCGCACCCCTCCCCGCCGCTCCCCTCCCCTCGCCCCGCCCTCCGGGCCGCACAGCGCCAATAGCTTGGCTGGGATTCAAGTGCCCGCCCGCTGCCGGCCGGGCCCGCCACCTGGTCCCAGGCTACTGCGTCCCACCCCGGCCATAAGGAAACTGAAACTCCAAGAGGGGACGTGACTTACCCAAGGGCATGCAGGAGGTCAGGCCGTGGGGAATACAGGGCCAGGCCGGGGGCAAAAGACCGGTGGGCGTCCAGTAACCCAGCGGATAAGCCAAAGACTGCAGTGCCCAGACAGTGGCGCGGCGCCAAATCCGGGGACAAGTCGGACTCAACAGTGTGACCTGGGTGAGGCAACCTCCTTCTCAGGGGCCCCCAGCCTCCCGCCCCCCATCTACAAAAGGGACCACTAGCCTGGCAGTGTGACCCTAATTAGGGAGGTCATTTAACCTCCCTGAGCCTCAGTTTCCCGGACTTTAAAATGGGTGGCCCGGGCAAACTCTCCATCTTCCCTCCTGCTTTCCCTCAGTCACAGGCCTGTCCTTTTCAGCTCTGGCGCCCACCACAAGAAGCCCCCAGTCCCACATGATGCGAATGCGCCTGGAACCATCCAGGAAATGGAGACCTGTGGAGGGAGGGGAAGCAGAGCCCCCATGGTCAGCAATGGCGGGCAGGTTTTTCGTTTTACCTGTTTCCTTCCCTGCTGTGTCTGTGGTTCCCCTATTAGCTTGTTCTAATTCGAGATGTTAAGCCTGATCTGGAATGGGGACCCAAGCTCAGTGTGCACTTCTCCAACAGCACAGTGGTCCCTGCGGTCGTGCACCCTCCGTCTCTGTGCCTCAGTTGTCCTCTGTGCTATGACCTCTCATCATGGGTGGGGCATCTAGAGAATGGGTGTGGTTGTTGCCTGGAACCCCCAAATCCTTGGCCCCAGTTGTGGTGGTAACTACATAGAAGCGCCCCCACCCCCCCCGCTCCCCAGGAGAGCACGTGGGCAGCTGCCCTCAGTCACGGGGCCCCAGACCAAGGGACAGCATGGACAGGACCAGCCCCACGGCCAGAGGGCAGTGTGTGCTGGCTTGTGGGTCCCTACTGGCCTTTCATCTGTGTGTGTGCATCTGGGCGAGTCCAGACTGGCTCCAGGGTGGGAGACCCTGCACAGACCCCATGGGGGGGCCTCCCCAGAGGGCCTTTTGCCCCACAGTGGGACACGGCCTGACCCCAATTATTCTGCATCCATCACAGTGTTACAACGTCTAGCACTTACCTCTCTGGATTCATTCCACCCCCCAGGAGAGATGTCAGAGCCATAAGGGCAGAGACTGGGTGGAAGGAGGACACAGTGGGGATATTGGGGGGCTCCAGACTCTGCCCACCTTCAGGGAGCCCTGACCCCAGTCTCTTCTAGGGAGGCCAGCATGCCACCTTCACACCCACTCCTGCACCCCTAGGACCACACTTGGCCATGTGATAGATGGGGAAACTGAGGCTCAACAATTGTGGAGTTCCTCACCCAAGTTCTAGCAGCCAAGATGTGGCCTCCTGGGTGCAGGCCGCTGTTCCTTGGCAGCCCCAGGTGTTGTGGAGGATTCAATCTAACACCCAACCCCTGTGCGCACACCCAGGTCCCTTGGAATGTGCCCCCCAGGCTTACAGGGATGAAAGGCCGAGGCACAGGGCAGGACAGTCACTGGTCCCAGACACCCACTCCAGGGGCTGCAAGCAGGTGGGTCAAAGGGTCAAAGGACAGGTCCTGGGTGCTCCTCCCACCCAGGCATAGCGCAGGCATCCTCCCTCCTGCAGCTGCAGCCATCTGAACCCCAAATGGAAAGTAAGGTCCCGCAGGCCCAGAGGGTGGGGGTCCGAACTGCAAGGGTGTCAACTGAGGTTGCCTCCCAACCCTGGAGAGTGACTGGAAGCCCTGTCCTTGGATATTGTCAAAGAAAAACCAGAGTTGGACAGTAGTTACAGTGGTATTAATAAAAAACAGATTTTATGCAGGATTCTTGAAATAGAGGAAAAGAGACCTCAGTGTAGAACTGGGCTCAACTCCGAATACCGCAAGGACGGTGGGGATTTATAGCCAAGGATCAGGGTGGGGCTCAGCGATAGAAAGTGTCTGAGAGGAAGCATCAGGGATGGGGGGGTTCTGGCCGAAGACAGGCCAGGGTGAGCAGACGCCACTTGGGGGTTGTGGGGGCTGAGGAACCCCATCAGATGCCAAGGGTGATCAGAGAGTGAGGGTAGGGGGTTCTTGCTAAACTGGATTTTACAAGGAAGTGCACAGATGGGCCTAGGAGGAGGGTCAGGAGCCTGGTTAAAGTTTGGTCAAGCAGAGAATTTCTATGTCACAGATGCCCTGGCCCTGATACCTCTGACAGTCCTCCCAACTGCCTCCACCTTGGTCTTTTGCTTCTTTTGAATTTTGTTACAATGACATGCTTTATCTGATGAGAAACACAACTTAAAAATTACACAGGGAAAGCTCATTGCCACGTGGGTTCTTCACACCAGGCTGGGCACGGCACTTCCCCGTGATTTTCACAGGGCCAGCCCCTTCCTTACTCAGGCCTCTGTGCACCTGCCCCTTCCCCACCTGTCAGCTCTCCCTTCCAAGTGCAGCCCTGCTCCCACCTCTGTGACCGCCACCCCATCCTCTCTGTCCTGGAAGGTGGCAGCTGCCTCCTCATTGGTTCTCTGCCCCACCGGTGGCCACAGGGGCCGTAACCCTGAATCAGACCCTCCTCCCGCTGGCTCACAGCCTTCCTGTTCCCCTGGCAGCCACCTCTGCCATTTCCAAACCTTCAGGTGTGCTGTGCCCTCTGCCCAGAACGCTCTTCCCAGCTCCTTCCCTGACATCCTCACTGCCCTGGGGCTCTGCTGACTCCCAGCATCTGTTCTTCAGAGCACTGTCCCTGCCAGATGACAGTTTCCATACTGACCATTGTCTCTGCTGCAGCGTCCACTCCACAAAGGCTGGCATGCAGTAGGCACTTAATTAATGCACATGAATAACTATTGATAACTTGGGTGAGGGACAGGAGGTCAAGGACAGACACTATAAGACAGAATGATAGGGCCAGGGTGGCCTCCCTGAGAGGCTGAGGCTGAAGATCGGGTGTTCCCAGGCCAAGGGGAGGCGGGAGGTGGCCTCCATTGGCTGTGGGAGGCCGGCAGGGCTGGAGCTGACTGTGACTGTGCAAAGGGGTGATGGCGGACGATGAGGGGCCTGAACACTGAGGAGGAGCAAGGACATTCTCCTCCCAAATTCTCACATGGCTAGGGGCTGCCGTTCACCCATTCATTCACTCATTACTTCATTCAACAAATGTCTCTAAACATGTGCCCAACCTAGAGCTAGATCACTGGGAAAGCAGAGGAAGCCATGCTCCCCTGGAGCCTCCCTGCTACCGGAGGACACAAACACACATCTGTGTGTCGGTGCTGGTAAGTGCTATGAAGGAGAGTCAGGCAAGGAAAGAGGCAAAGGATGGCTGGTGAGGCCGCCCGCCCCCAGCAATCCTCACATCCTGGGTCATGCCTTCATGTAGTCTCCTCCCTTGATGAGTCAGGCTGGTCTGTGTGACCAGTGAAGTGCGCAGAGATGATGATGTGTGACTTCTGAAGCTGGGTCACAGAAGGCATGTGGCTTCAGCCTTGTGCCTTTGGACAGCTTATTCTGGAATGAACCAGCTGCCATGTTATAAGGATGCTCAAGCAGCCTGCAGAGAACCCTGTGTAGGGAGGAACTGAGGCCTCCAGCCAACAGCCGGCACCACCTTGCTGTGAGTGAATCACCCTGGAAGTGGATCCTAAGCCCCAGTCAAGTCTTCAGATAAGACTGCAGCCCTGGCTGACACTTGACTACAGTGTCATGGGTGACCCTAAACCAGAAACACCCTGCAGAGCTGGAATTCCTGACCCACCAAAACCGTGAGAATAATAAATGATGATTGTTGTTTTTGAGCTACCACATTTTGGGGTAATCAGTTACATGGCAGTGTACAATGAGTGTGCTAGACATCTGAGCAGAGGCCTGGCTGAAGTGAGGGTGCTACAGGATAGCAGAGGAAACAGCTTACGCAGGAGCCCGGAGGCAGGAATGACTTTTCTGTGCTTGAGAGACAGCCAGCGTGGCTGCCGTGCAGTAAGGGGACCAATAATAGGGAGAGAGGTCAGGAGGTGACACAGGGTCATGCAGAGCAGGCATGGAGCCCATAGTTTGAGGGTCATGAGCTGGGGGAAGGACATGGTGATCTGTTCTGATTTATATCTTTTTAACAACCCTCTGTATACACAAAAGAACTGAAAGCAAGATCTCAAAGAGCTATTCGTGCACCCACGTTCATAGCAGCATTATTCACAATAGCCAAAGGTCCGTCCACAGATAAATGGATAAACAAAATGTGGTCTGTCCATACAGTGGAATATCATTCAGCCTTAAAAAGGAGGGAAATTCTGACATGTTATAACATGGATGAACCCTGAAGACATTAAGTGAAATAAGCCAGACACAAAAGGACAAATACTGTATAATCTCATTATATGAGGTACCTAAAGTAGTCAAATTCATAGACAGAATGGTGGCTGCTGAGCACTGTGAGTGGGGAATGGGGAGTTAGTCTTTAATGGGGATAGAGTTTCAGTTTGGGGAGATGAAAACGTGCTGGAGATGGATGGTGGTGATGGTGGCACAACAATGTAAATGTTCTTAGTGCCACTGAGATGTACTCTTAAAATGATTAAAATGGTGAATTTTATGTTATATATATTTTACCAAAAACAAAAAGACAAACATTCTTGTAGCTGTGTGGAAGTAGGCTCTGGAAGGGCCTGATCGGAGATGGGGAGACCATGAGGAGGCTTGACCCAGAGTGGTGGCTGTGGAGCGGAGAGAAGGCGTGGATCCTGTGTGAACTTTGAGGATGAGCCAAAGGCCTTGGCAGGGGGGTCTGAGAGTAAGTGAAGAGCCATGGGGTTTGGACCTGGGGGAGGGGAGGGAGGAAGACTAGAGAGCTCTTCTCTGGCCACGCTGAGTCTACGAAGTCTGAGGGCATCCGTATCTGAGCTCTGTGACTGCTTGACCAGTAGAATAGTGTTCTGGGCCCAGGCCTTAAGGAACTGACATCTCCCACCTCCTGTCCCTTAGGATGCTGACCCTTGAAACCCAGCCGCCATGCTGGAAGGAAGCTCAGGCCACACGGTGTTTCAACGGAGAGTGTCAGCTAAGGTCCCAGACAACAGCTAGTGTCAACTGCCAGACACATGAGTGAAGACGCCCCTCGGAGATTCAGCCTCAGCATCTGTCTAACTGCATGTGAGAAGCACAAGCAAGAACCGCCTAGCTGCACCCAGCCAACACACAGAACCAGGAGAGATAATCACGGTAGCTGCTGATATTTGAAGCCAAGTTTTGGGGTGATTGTAGAGCAATAGAAAAATGAAACACAAGGTAACCAAACTGTTGAGGAATCAACTCATGAGACAATTTTCTCCCCAGCCACTGTCCCCCAGCTGTGGGATATTCTACTGAATGATGATGTCTCCTTTTGACATTTAGCTCTATTCTATAACTTTTCAGCCACTCCTGGTTATTAGAATGGCAACATTCCAGTATTTAAGGCTGACTTGTGTTTTTTTGATAACTTAGTTTTCACATCAACTGAAAACCATGGGTTCACCAACACCAAATTTGAAAGACAACTGAACCAGTCCTCAGAGGACTTGAGGCAACGACAAGGACATGGTAGCCTGGCTACTGCTCAGAGCTACCTGGTTCCCCTCTCCTTCTGCACAACCAGAAGAGTGACCCTCCTGGTGACTTTGTGGCTAGATAGGGTCACATGCTTAGTCTGGTCAATGCCTTATTAACGAAAGTGATGTGCATTCCCTCCAAGCCAGAGCATTTTGTTGCTGTTGCAAGCCCCTCCACATCCTCTTCCCCTGCCATGAGATTGTGCACACTTGCGTTAGAATTGAGGCTGCTCCACCAGCGTGGGGTCCTGGTGACTCCACTGAGCAGAGGCCCTGCGGATCCCGGCTGGACACAGTGTGAAATAAACTTGGTGGTTTGAGCCCCTGGGGATTATTTCAGCAGCATAACCTCACTAATCCTGATGGACACAGTGATAGAAGTTTGTATTTTCAGCAGAGAAGGTAAGTGTAGGCCTGAGCCATGTGGCCAGCAGGGGCCAGGTGTCCTAGGGAGAGGGAACAGTGGGTACTAAGGCCTTGGGTGGGAGTGAGCTGGGTGTCTGGGAAAATTATAGCGGCAGATGGACCCTGCTTTGTTCCCAGTACTAGTGGGAATTGGGCCTCTCAGGTTTTGGGGGGATTGGGGCTAGCTCTCCCTCCCTCTTGCCCCATGGGGCAGAGCCCCACAGCTCTGGCAATGCCTGTGGGAGAACGTGACTCTCCACTCAATGGCATCTCCCATGGAGTGAGACCCTCCAGCCTTGGTGCAGACTTTCGTGGGGGGGTGTCTGGTGTGCTGCACTGGGCAATGGCTCTGCCCTGCCAGGCCCATGTCATTTCCCTCCCCTTTACCCCCTCTGCCCACTGTGGCCCCTCCATGGCCATCTGGACACCCATTTCTGTATCTGTCAGCTGCAGCCTTTCACCCCAATTCTCCCGTCCTCTGCTCAGGTAGCCCAGGCTCAGCTGCCTGGGAATAAAACTCCTGTCTCCCCCAAACCTTCACAGGCAGGCCTCTTGGTCCCCCTTAGCTCTGCTGTCTGGCCTGCCCCACATGGCAGGGGGTCTATAGCCTCTGCCTACCTGGCTCCCACCTCACCCTAGGGAGGGTTAGTGGGGTGGGGAAGGCTTGGTGGCGGCTAGAACTTAGAATAGGAGAACCCAGAGCCTTTTGCCATCTGCACTGGCAGGAGCTGAGGTCCCGAAAGGAGCTGAGTGGTTTCTGAACCCCATGACACAAATCAGCATTCTCCTGTATCCAGATCGGAGGAGCAGGGTGGCCATGGGCATGTGCACTGCTGCCTGGCCCTGGCCTGGCTTGCAGGACCCTCAAGGCACATTGCTGGGGCACCGCTTTCCACTCCTATCTTAGCTGGGGAGAGTTTTCCCGGGCCTGTCAGGAACCCAAACAGATGAAAGCTGTATGTTCTGGTGAGGGCTGGGTCTGTCTTCTCCCTGCCTCAGTGTGCCCCTACACACCCACAGAGGCCCTGATACACCCCAGAGCTCGACATGAAAACCATCAAGCATACCCTCTGGCCTCACTCTCCCACTCCAGGAGTTTATCCAAAGAAAACAGCATCTCAGCACCATGGTGTCTGCAAATGTGACAGCCAAAAACGTGGAAACCACCCAAGTGTCCCTCGGCTGGGATTTATCCCATAAATCGTGACACGTATGTCAGATGGACTATGTAGTCTGCATCAGGAGAGCATTTGGTTCTACGTGATGTGAAGACATGACAACGTGGCTTCAGCTGGCAGGGGCAGTGTGGGTGAGGGCTTCTGCATCTTGACCGCTGGCTCCTCCTCCTCATGGCCTTAACATGGCTGCTGGGCCTCCAGGCAGGAAGCAGGGGAAGGTCAAAGAGCAAACCCCAGTGACTTTTCTCAATGGCCAGAGACAAGTTACATCCCAAATTATGGGAGGCAGGAGGTATATTTTCAACTGGCCCAGGACAAACATGGGGCTCAGAGGTGAGAGAGAAGGTGGGGCATGGAGCTACAGAATGAGCTCTGAGCTCATTTTATTTTTAAATTTTATTAAAAAAATTTTTTTTCAGAGACAAGATCTCACTCTGTTGCCCAGTCTAGAGTGCAGGGTTGTAATCATAGCTCACTGTAGCCTTGAACTCCTGGACTCAAGCGATTCTCTCACCTTAGCCTTCTGAGTAGCTGGGACTAATTTTTTTAAATTTTTTTTAGAGATGGGGTCTTGCTTTGTTACCCAGGCTGGTCTCAAATTCCAGGCCTCAATATCCTAAGTAGCTAGGATCACAGGAGCACACCATTGCATCCCGCTCTCCGAGCTCATCTTAAATGGAAGCAAATGAGGCATGGCATCAGGCGCAAATGTCTAAAGCCACACCTGCACTGGCGTGCGTACGCACACACAGGTCCGCTGTACAAACCACTCCCTCTGGGACTGAGGCTGGGAGGGTAAAAGCTGGGGTTACCTTTCATAAAATTGCTTTGACAAATAATTGGATTAAAGGTGATTGTGATGGTTTTAAAGCATGTCCACGAATTCTTTAGTATTCCTCCCACCTACGAGTGGAGTCCAATTCTCCTCCCCTTGATTACAGGGCAGCCTTCACTCATAATGAATAGTCACGGCGTGACTTCAGAGGACGGGACCCAAAAGGCAAAATGGCTTCTGCCTGGTACCCACACTGTGATTTTTGCCTTGGAAACCGGCAGCCATGTTGGAGGATGCCCAGGCCACGCGAGGCAGCCTCATGGGGATGTTCTGGCCAAGACCCCATGAGGTCTCTGCTGACAGTCAGCAGCGACCCCAGACCTGTGAGTGACCCAGCCTTCGATATGACCACAGTGCTAGCCTCCAGCTGACCAGAGCCACCGTGGGCAACTCTGAATGAGAACCACCAGCTGAGCTCCAGCAAGCTCAGCACTGAGAAGTGATAATAATAAACAATTACAGTTTAATGCTACTACGTTTGAGGTTTCATTATACAGGTCGAAAATCTGGACAGTGATTTTCGCCTTTGTATTTTTCAGTATTAGAGGTAATTCTTTCGTTTTATTTCACCCCCTCCCTTGCACCTTTGCAGACAATGGATGCAGAACCCTCGGCGGGTCCCTGCCTCAAAGCAGCACATCCTGTGGAGGAAAATGCTGAGGTAGCCATCTGTAGTTGCTGAAAAGAAGTTTATTGTACTATGTGAAACTAGATGTGCTAAAAACATCTCCTAGTCTCCTTAAAGGAACCCTAGCTGGAGGGAGGCTGCCGCTGGTATCTTAACCTAAGCAGCGGTTTCGAGTAAGCCATAACTATAAAAATCACCACAGCTGGGCTCCCTTGGGACAACACTCCCTGCTGGGTCCTTAGCCTTCGGTGTCAGCTTGGCCCCGAGGGGTCCCTACACCTGAAAGCTGATGTCACTGACCAATCTCGAGCTGGACACGTGTCGAGTTATAGCTGACTGGCTGTTGGGGTCAGCTTGGCCTTCCCAGGGTGGAGGGTGGGCACTGCCGCACTGCCCGGTCACCCTGGGGTGTATGCTGCAGGCTGTCTCGGCGTTGCTGCGGCCAGCCCGGAGACAGGCAGGGTCTGTCCTGGGTTCACTGTGTGCACCATCACCTGGGCTCGAGGTGAGCTGGAGGGGCCGCTGGGGCTCAGAACCCTGGGCCCAGGAGTCCAGGGGTTCTTGTCCATGCCGTGGCTCACGTTGGCCAGCTCACTGGTGCTCTCGCCGTGGTCTCTGTGGAGAGAGGAGGCATGAGCTGGGGGAAGAGTGGGGACAGGGTTAACCCCAACTCCACAACTTCCTAGACACCCAGGCCTCAGGCCTTCAGTGAACCTGGGGCAGACCAGTGCTGAGGGTTAGGGAGCCCCCATTTTCCTCCTGTCGGAAGCCGTCCCACAGCCTGAAACACAGAGAGGCCACTACACCTCCCTCCCGGGCCCTCCCTCCCAGACCCTGCCACGACCCGGGCCTCAGGTCCCTTACGCATACAACCAGGGGGTGGCCCAGGGGCTGGCTGCTTGCCTTCCTAAGGTGTGGGAAGGGGCTTTCTGAGGCTTATCCAAAGGGTGCATAAACTTCCAGGAGCCCGGCTGCCTGGCCAGGGCCTGGGGACATCCCAGGCAGAGAAGGGACACTGGAGAGAAGGAGCATCAGGGGAAGACACCTTCCCTCCTGCCCTCTTTGGTGGCCTGGAGCTGGATCACCCACCTTTTATGCTTTCGGTACTCTGTGACTCCCCTGCCCTCTGAAACACAAACCAGGCCGTTCTTCGGGCTGATCAAATCCCGGCCCGGCCCCTGTCCTCCAGGCCTTGCCCCATCTCTGGCCTCCACACACACTGGCCTCTGCTCCCTAGAGGCTGCCTGACTGCTACAGCCTCCAGCCCTTTGCTCGCTGCCACCTCCCCTAAGATGCTATCCCTCCCTTCCCCCAATGCAGGCTCTCTCAGTCTCTTTCCTCAGGTAGACATCACCTCTGCCAGGGAGCCTTCCCAGATCACTGCTCCCATCCACACCTAATTCTCAGAAAAACTCTGGGAAGTAGAAGGAGTTAAGAAATGATCTGTTGGTTCAATGAATAAGGGAATGAATCAATTAATTAATTAGTGGAGAGGAAAGGTAGCTTAGTAGACGTTAGAGCCAGACTTCGGACTCCAAACCCAGCTTCACTCTTACCACTTGTGCTCGAGTCTACACAAGTTTCTTAACCTATCTAGTTCCTCGCCTGTAAAACGGGATAAAAGTAGTACCCACTCCCTGAGGTTCAAAGAGTTAATATTTGGAAGAATCTAGAACAGTGCTTGGTATATTGCCAGTGCTGAGAAACATTTATGAAATAAAAGCAAGGTCAAGGGGCAAACCTGGCCTTGCTAAAGGCAATTTACCACCTATCCAGGCAGTCTAGGCCTTGTCTGTGGGGTGGGTGGCCCCAGGACCTGCTGATGCAGGGGACCCCGCCTCCCTTGTGCAGTGCAGCCCTGGATGGGAGCACCTTCTCTAAGTCCCTCTCAAGCTGGGCTGTGCTCGGGGTCCCCACGTATGAGAGAACTTGGTAGAGGGGCTCTGCCCCAAGAACCTCCCTCCTTCCCCCTCACCACCTACTTCCTGCCTCTTGAGCTGTGAGCTGTACCAACTAGAGCTGACTATCAGAGCGGCCCCCCAGCCACCCTCCTCAGGGCGACCCCCTCCCCCTGGGCCCACCCACTCCCTAATAAAGGTGAACACAGTTCCCTACACAGGTCTGGCAGACATGTGGCCCCAGACAGCACCCCTGGGAGCCCCTTAGCCTCAGGCTCTGGCCAGCGAAGCCCCTGCAGCAGCAACAGCTGCAGTCTCAGCCACCCTCATCCTGGACACCAAGTTGCCTTGAGTGGCAGCCGTTCCTTCTCCCATTCCACAGACGCTTTCCCAGTTATGACACAGGGTGATCTGGTCGCCGGGCTGTACTGGGGATGGGGTGTCATGGGGCGGGGGCAACAGACAAGCTTTGACATCAGCCTTGGAAGTCTGACATATAAAAAGAAACGAATTAGTCAAAACAGCCCCAGCAAAACTAAAAGAAAAAGGAAAAGAGCCCGATACACCTGCAGCCAGTTGACAGGTCAGGCTCTCTCCCAGCACATACACAGAGCTCCCGGTATCGTATGAGAAAGACATTAGCAGGTAATTCAGCGGAGAAAACAGAAAATGACGAATAGCAGTGCCACTGGTGACCCGAGGTTCCAAGAAAACATTCCTCCTCAACATTAATCAACGAAATGCCAACAAAAACTCCCTGTGTAACTTACACCTGCTACATAAATAAATAAACAGGAAACGAATTGTTAGCACTCAGGGATGATGTGGTTGTTGTCAAACTATGAACTAACTTGTACTGGAGCTCCCAGAGAAAGAATTTGGTAATAAAATATTTAGACTATTGGCCTAAAAAAATCCATTCCTGGGACCACCCCCAAGACGTTGTCTCAAAAGAGAAAAAAGTACTAAGCACAAAGGCGTTGACCACCCTGACTGCTCAGTAATGGGCTATGGAGACTTTGGACAGATGGGTGGCCCTAAAGAATGAGACTTCAGATCACCAAGTGAACTGGAAAGTGTTGCTAAGTGGGAAAGGCTCAATGCACTGTTTCGGCTGCCACCTGGATGATGCAACGCCCACCTGAAGCTCCAGGGAAGAGATGGGAAGTGGATCCCTCTTCTGCGGGCGTCCACCAGAACCAGCATGGCGCATGCAACATAGGACCACGCAGGTGACAAGCTCCAGTGTCTCAATTTCCTTGTCTGCACAAGGACAGCAGGATTCACTGAACTCTCCCAGTGGGCCTGGGCACTCGCCTGGACTCAAGTGACCTCAACAGCATGGGGAGGTGGGCACTACTGTGATCTTCACTTTATAGGCAAGGAAACTGAGGCATGGAGTGGTTACAGTCACATAGCGAAACCACAAAGGCCAGGAGCAAGTGTTTTGCTGCCTTGGAAGGCTCTGATGGGATGGCCTGAGGAAGCAGCAGGCAGCACCAGGCTCCGGGATGCCATCTCGATGCCTGCCCAGACCCCAGGGTCTAAGCTGCTCCCCACCCAGAGGAACAGGGTCCCAGAGCAGTGGCCGACCCCAGAGACAGGCACAGAAAGCATGAGATGGGCCTGGAACATCCTGTGCAAGCAGGAAGTGCTCAAACAACAACAGGGACATATCACAAGGACCCAAGCCACAGCTTGGCAGGGCTCCTGCTGCCAAAGAACAATTGGAGCCCACAAAAGGTGGAAATTGTGTAGGGGCAGGGGGCATGGTCATGGCAAAGCTTGGCAGAGCTGGTAACACAAGAGGACGGGAGGCAGTCACTATTTTAGTTTTATGCATGTGTAAAATTTTCCAAAATAAAAATATATCCATAAATTCATACTGATACTAAACAAAACAAAATGGAAAGAAAGGAAAGAAAAAAACCAAAGAGCTCATCCTCATTCCTCATGGAAGAAATGTCAGAATCCCAACAGAGTTAGTGAAGTCCCCTTTACTGTAACTCCCCAGGTGACAGTGGACCAGCAGGGTCACCCCTGGACAGTGAGGCCAGGGGTCAGAGGTCGCTGGGGCAGCAGAGGCCCCTTGCAGGCCTTTCTCCGCACCCTCATGGTGGAGGGATCCAGGGGACTCGTCCCAACCAAGAGACCTCAATCCACGTGGCCCGTGTCTGTGATCGGCAAGAAACACACACCCGAGCACAGTTGTGCAGAAACACCAGACAGATCCAGGTGGGGGTCTCTGTATGAGACCACTGGCCTAGAGCCCTCAGAAGCCCACGCCACGAAAGCCAGAGAGCCTGTCCCAGTGTGAGGAGCCCAGAGACCTGGCAGCCGAGTGCTGCACGTGATCCTGGACCAAGGGTGGGCATGCCCCATGCTGATAAGAACACTAGGAGGGATTCCCTACTCCACAGGCCGCCTGCGCTCAGGATTGGATTTCCGGAGTCAGAAAAAGAATGTCCTTGTATTGGGGGAGCGGGGGCAGGGCAACGTGTAAGAGAGAAAGAGAAGAGGGGAGGGAGCCGCCAGGTCTGGGTGGAGTGAGCATGGCTTCCGCTTCCCAGTATGGGTGAATTCCCAAGATGCAAACTCGGGTGGGGGCAGCCCTGAGCACTAGGATGTCACAGTCAGGACACACCACTACGAGGACCACCAGCCTCTTGTTTCAGAGATGGGAGTCGAGGCCCGGGGAGGGCTGGGGGCGCCTGGGCTCGGTGCCCCAGGCCCTGCCCAAGCTGCCCCGCCGCCATCCGGGCGGCACTCACGTGGTGAAGCTGTGGTTGTAGTGCGCCTGGACCGGCCGGCTCCCGGCCTTGCTGCTGCTGCTGCTGCTGCTGTTGCTGCTGCTGAAGCCCTTGAGGCCGAGGTACGAGGCCTGCACCGTCTCCAAGTCCTCGCCTCTCAGCTGGTACCACAGCTGGGCCGTCCTGGCGGAGAGAGTGGGGAAAGACTTTGAGCATGCGCACTCATCCCCGACAGCGGCAGAGACGTGCCCTAGGCAGGCCCAGGCAGGGTGGCCAACCTCTGAAAGAGCTGGATGGGGGATATTTTAGGCGCTGTAGGCCGTAGGGTTTCTCCCGAAGCTAAACTCAGCCATTGCAGCTCTAAAGCAGCCAGACACCAGGAGAGGATGAATGTGCCTGTGTTCCAATAAAACTTTACTCACAAAAATAGGCGGTGGAAAGTTCTGGATGGTGCTGATGGTTGCACAACACTATGAATGTACTTAATGCCAACAAACTGTACACTTAAAGATAATTAAAATAAATTTTATGTTATATACATTTTACCAAAATAAAAAATATAAACAAAAAAAAAGAATAAATCACTGTGGGGAAAAAAACCCAGCAGTGGCCAGACTTAACCTGTGGGCTATAATTAACCAACTCTGGGTCTGTGGTGACAGTGACGCCCCCTGGAGCTGTGGGAGGCAAGTGCGGCAGCCCTGCATGCCACTAACACGGCAGGATGTATAGCAGTGTGTGTGTGCAGGTATAAGACTAACACAACCAGGCCAGGTGCAGCGACTTACACCTGTAATCCTAGCACTCTGGGAGGCCAAGGTGGGAGGATCTCTTGAGGTCAGGAGTTCAAGATCAGCCTGAGCAAGAGCAAGACCCTATCCCTACAAAAAATAGAAAATTAGCTGGGTGTGGTGGTGTGCCCCTGTAGTCCCAGCTACTCGGAAGGCTGAGGCAGGAGATGGTTTGAGGCCAGGAGTTCAGCCTGGGCAACAGATCGAGACTGTCTCTAAAAACAAAAACAAAACAAAAAAAAAAACCAAAACCCCAAGAACCCACGGCCTGGCCTGTGTTCCCCCACAGCTGTGATGCTGATGTGGGCTGGGGGCAGCACTTGGTATGATGATTCCCTTACTAACCAGAGCTGCCCACAGGGGCTCTCAGATACCCCCACAGACAGTGCCCACTCCTGGCAGGACCCTGAGAACCCTGAGGCCATGAGGCCACTGCACCTGTCAGAGCGCCGCCGTTCGCTCCTCTTCACGCACTTGAGGAGGCAGCAGGTGAGGAAGGCCACAGACATGAGCAGGATGATGGCACAGCTCACAATGGAGGCGATCACAGCCACCTTGAAGCCGAAGGTCTCATGTGGCGGTACAGCTGCACAGGAGACAACTGCCAGCTCCCGGATACAGTTCACTCAGCCCCACCAGGGGTGGGAGGTAGGGGCCCCAGGGGCCAGGAAGTCTAAGAGTGGGGTGGATGGGGTCCAGGAGTGCATGAGGCCTGGCTGGCCCTCAGTGAGTCCCATTCTATGGGGAAGGCAGTGAGACACTAGTGGCTAAGCAAAGGTCTGTGAAAACTGTATTTGGGGATGGGGCTATTAGGGAAGACTCTCCCCAAGGAGGGGGCATGTTTGCTGGGTTTTGCAGGGTGTATAGGAGTTTGCAGAGTGGCTGATTGGAGAAGCTCTGGTTGGGAGGTCAGTATGATGGCCCACCCACTGGGGCCCTGACTGAGGAACAGAGGAAGGGTGGGCCACAGACAGCAGATGACAGCAGATACAGACTGAGCAGGACTTGTCCAGTCACGGTTTGAGTTTTCACAATGCCCCAAGCTGACAAAACCCTTCGTGCATACACATGCCAAGTCTTAATACAATATTCTGTGTGCCAAGAATTCTAAGGTCACTTCTACGAAGGAGCAAATGCAAGGAAAATGCCTGTCTTTGGAGTCAAATGTCATTTGCCACATATCAGCCTTGCAACCACAGGTATGTGCTAAGAACTAAGATTCTAAGGGATGTTCTAGGAAAGAAAGGCCCAGGATCCTAATTCGAGCAACACCATGTACTCTCCCCACACAGTGGGCATGGCTCACGTCCCCCAGCCCCCACTTCCCCTGCTTCCTAACTGGACACTGGCCCAGAGTGAAGATGATGTTTCCGAGTGGTCACATGACCACATTCTGGCCAAGGGCAGATAAGGGGAAGTGATGTAGGACAACCTTTAAGAACCTTCCATAAGACACTGGGGTGTGCCCTTTCACCCTGGGACCCCTCGCCCCATAACAACTGCCTGGAACACAGTTTGCTGCCACCTTGGATCATGACGTTCAGGCCACACCCAACAAAGCCTTGCCAGGGAAAGGGCCTGGGCTGCACCATCATGAAGTGCCACATGAGCCCAGCTGCCTATCCTGAGGGTCAAAGCTCCATGTGGTTAACCTTATTATTCTGGGTTTTCTGCTTCTTGGACTCTAATCCTAACAGATACTTTCATTCTCAGAGATTCACCCAGCACATTATCATTTTAAAAGCTCTAAGAAGTCCTGCCTTTGCCAAAGGCATAAACCCAGCATTTGCCAAACTCTTTTGACTCTGAGCCCTTTTTATGCACAAATCACATTAACATAACACACATGGCTTCACTCTAGCAAATGACATGCTGGGCACTCAACAGGTACTATCTCATGGACCCTTAAACACTCTGTACAACAAATACAACCAGAGAACTAGAAAACCATGTCCTCCCCCAGACTGGCAGTTCCAGGGCTGGGCACATCAAGGCCCTCCGTGTCCACAGTACTTTGAATTCTTGGCACACGGAATATCCTATTAAGGCTTGCCATGTGCATGCATGAAAGAAAGAAAGAACGATGAACATAGTTTCCCACTTAACAGATGCCAAAGTGCCCAAGTAACCTCTAGGCAGTGAGGGGCCTACTCAGCGGCAGAGCCAGGACCAAGGCCTGCGGGAGGCCTTGCGTCTACACTGCAGATGTGGCACTGTGGGCCAACAGCTGCTGTGAAGCAGGGAAGCTGCCGACTTCCCTAAACAACAGCCCAGTGTGTGTGGACACCAACACCACCCACGTGATGGGATTTAGGGCCACCCTACCACCACCCCCACAGCCGCGGAGCTGTAGGTAGCTCAGGAGGGAGGGGGCCTTACACTTGCACACGGGGGGTCCTGAAGACCACTCGGCGATGCTCCCCTTCCAGATGCAGGTAAGGAGGCCAGACCCCACCATCTGGTGACCAGAGGGACAGTGGAAAAGAAGCACGGTCCCCAGAGAAGCGCCATCGCCACGAAGGACTTGGAACGTGCCCTTTGGGGGCAGCGGCAGCTGAGCGCACGTGCCTAGGGAGAGAGGCAGGCAGTGAGGCACGGTGGGTGGGAGGGGCTGGCACAGCACCGGGGAGCAGGCGGGGGCCCTCAAAGGCTGCGGGATGCCCTGGAGAAGGTCACATGGGGCCATCTAGACACTGGGACAAAGCAGAGGTGGATCCCTACATGAAGTATAATCCTTGATGCTCTGAGGATTACCATGTTAAAAAAGAAAAATAAACAAACAAAAAAACCAAGTATTAGAAGACAATAAAAGCAAATACACATTACCTAAGCATAGCTCCAAAGACAGAAATCAAGAAAACAAAAGGGGAAGAGATCACCAGATTTGACTGCATAAAGAGCAAAAAGCAAAAGCGTCTGCGACTCCCTAGCAGTTGAAAAACAAACACAAACTCAGATGAAAGCAGTTGGCAAAGACGTTTGGAAAACATAAGACAAAGGTTCAATAGTCTTAATTTATAAAGAGATCTTATACATCAATAAAAGCTGAACATCATTTCTTAAAAAAAATGGACTGTGAACAAGCAATTCACAGGGATATAAATGGCCAACGGACATGAAAAAATGCTTATCCACAGGTAATCAAAGAAATGCTAATTCAAATGAGAGCTCATCTTTCCCTCACCGATGCAGCAAAAAGAAAAACAGATGACATGCAAGTCAGCCAGGGCTGGGAAGTGACTCCTTCCAGACTGGGGTATAGATGCAAACCTTTCTCGATGGAGTGTAATATATGCATAAAGGGCCTTATGCTGTATATGCGCCTGAGGATTTGGCCAAAGGAAATAAAAATCTGCCAAGATTTCTGTACCAGGATGCTCACGTCAGAGCCTGACAGAATAGTGAAAAGTTGGACGCTACCTATGTCTCCATAAGTAGGGAATGATTTACTAATCAAAGTAGATCCAGACAACAAAATGCCATAAAGCAGTTACGATAATGTTGTCCTTAAATAAGGACACAGAGAGATGCTTCAGATGCAGTGGAAATCATGAGAATTTTTATAAAATTATAAAATTTATACAATTATAGCAATGACAACAGCTGGGCCTTCTAAGGGACTTGCTGTGGGCTGGACACTGCTGTTCGTGAGTCATGCGCACTAACTCATCACTTGGCCCAGCAGCCTTCCCCGGGGATCTGTCAACATCCCCATTGACAGGTGAGCAAATTGGGGCAGGGGTCTGGTATCACCTCCTGCGGTCGCACAGCTCGTATGTTGCAGGGCAGACTCAGAGCCAGGCAAGGAGGCTCCTGTGCCCATTTGTGTCTGGCTTCTCTTCCTTGGCACAGGGCACCAGATGCTTCGTGTGTATCAGCAGCTGGTTTCTTTTTACAGCAGCAGAGCGCTCATTGTGTGGATGGGCCTGTTTGTTCCCTGCTGTTCCTTGCATTTGAGTTGTCTCTGGTATTCAAGGATGTTCAATGAAACTGCTGAGGACGTTCTGAAGCCTGTCTCCTGGTGCCCAAGTGTGAGAGGCTCTTCCTCCTGCTTCTCTGGCATTTCCTGGCTTTTGTGCATTGACACCGTAGCACTAGTGCATCGAAGGCATGGAGTAGGGAGAGCGGGTTGTGCTGGTGCGTGGCATGTGCAGAGGCAAAGACTGTCCTGAGGCAGCAGCCACGAAAGAGCACCTGTCTCCTTCCGCACAGGCGGGGACCAAGACTCAGAGATGGGGACGATGGTAGGGACAGAGGCCAGGACACACAGAGTCTGGTGGACCCCGTTATTCCACACAGACCCACTATTACCTTCCTCTGTCCTCTATGTCTCTAGCCAAGACTGTGCCTTGGGTGCCAGGCGCAGATGTCCTGCTGCCCACTGAGCCTGAGGTCACCTGGCCAAGCTTCTGAGCCCCCCCAACCTACTTTTAATATGGCTTCCCCATTCTAACTTTAATTTTAATTAGTGATCCTTCCATCCTTCAGTTGCTTGGGCTCCCAACCTCTCTACCCATGATCAATTCTCTAGCAAACTACGTGGACTCTAATTTCAAAAATTATACCAAGGACATCTGCAATAGGCTGAACATCATCCCCCAAATTTATTCATGTCCATCCAGGAGCAGCTGCTCAGGCTGGCTGTGTGCCCAGGCAGGGTCTTCGTCTGCAGAGCACAGCAGCCATTTCTTACCCCACATCTAAATTCACCAGTGCCTCTAGACAGGAGACAGAGGCTCAGAGAGGTCAAGCCAGCCCCAGACACGCTGACCCTGCCCTTCTTAGGGCCTGGGTATTAACGGGGCATCAGCAGAGCCAGGCTTCAGCCCAGGGCCCTGCATTCTGCCATCTGGGAAGTGGTGAAAGCTAAGGCTGCCAGAGCTCCCTCGCCATGGCAGTCACCATGAGGGATGGCATTTCACTGTACTTGGCCAGGTATACTGACCCACTCCCCAGCAGCACTCAGTGGCCTCCCTGCCCTTGGCCTCTGCCCCATGGAGAACCTGGGAACCTTAAGAAGCTAAGATGCTGAGAGGGAGACTGTGGAGCCTGGGGTGGCCCTCAGGAGGGGCTGAGGCAGGCCCCTGCATGATCTGACCATGCTACTTCTGCCCTGAGGACACTTGCTAGCACAGGGTGGGAGGTAGAGGGGGTGTAGGGGGTAGGAAGGGCTTATGGTTTGTGCACTTTCCTGGGAGGGATGGGGAGGCATTGACTCTGGATCAAAACAAACACTGGGTGCCTAATAGGTGCTGTACTATGTTATTGCCCTGTGAGGCAAGCAGGCTATCCCCACCTTACAGATGGGGTAACTGAGGCACAGCAAGGCTCAATGACATGCCCAGGGTCACTCTGCGGGAAGGTGGTAGGGATGGAATTGAGACCCAGCACACTGGAGCTCCACCTGATGGCTAAGCCCAGGGGGAGAACCTGCCCTGTCCCAGCTCATCCTAGGTGGTGTCAACCCCAGTTCCCATCCCTGGAGGTGTCTGCCTCCAGTATCCCTTCTCCCCACCTCAGAGTTGCAGCTGGGGATGTGACCGCCATCAAAAACTATATTTTCCAGCCTGCCGTGCAGCTGGGAGCAGACATGTGCTTGAGCCCAACCAATGGGATGTAAGCATGCAGCTGGGAGCAGCCACGTGACTAAATTTGGCCAATGGGATGTGAGCACAGGTGCCATGCCACTTGCGTGAGGCAAAGATGGTGGATGTGTGAAAGGGTGGCCCAACCCCTCAGATCCTAACAAGAGAGAAATAAACTCCAGCTGGAGTTAAACCACCGCTTTTTTTATGGGTTTGTTAAGTGGACTGACTCAGCCCTGATACAAATCTTCAGTCAACATGTCTCAGCCCAGTGCCCTATTTAGCACTTTGGACCCTACTGGGCCCACCCAGGTCTCCGAGGCAACAATAACAAAAGGAGAAATGTCAGCGACAATACTAACAGAAGAAATAATAATGCCCAGACCTTACTCTGTGCTGGGCCTTCAGTCGCTGTTGGAGAACAGCACAGAAGTGAGCACATGGACTCCAGCCTGCGGGGCTCCTCGTCCACCTCCACCACACACAGGTGGGGACCAGGCAAGGGAGCCTCCGCTGGCCTTGAAGTCAGCACAGCTGTTGTGCCCACCTTGGGCTGTTGTGAGGAGGAAACGAGGTGAAATGCTGAGGCATCCGGGAAGTGCCTGCTACACACCCAGGCGGGAGCCATGGGGATCCTTGGATGAACTGCCACCCTCATTTTGCAGCTCCAGAAATCAAAGCTCAGGGACACAGCCAGCTAGTGGTTCAGCCAGGGTCAGTCTTGGCTACCCGGCTCTTCATCCCCTGGCCGCCCCATCCTGTCTGCTCCTTCAGTATCTGGGGAAGGCCGGCCTCTTGCCTGGGCAGGACTATTCTGACTGCTCCCTGCAGATCTTCATTATCAGCATTACTATTAACAATAATGATGCATACTTGCATAGAACATTTTGTTCAAGAAGCACCCCACATTCCTTACCTCATGCAACACTCAACAATCCCAAGAGGACAGCAGGGAATAAATCATTATTATTACAGATGAGGAAACCAAGGCTCAGAGAGGTGGGCTGACCTGCCCAAACGCCCACTGGTAGAGAGCGGGGAAGTGGCACAGGACCAAATGTTTGTTTTTCTTTTCTAATTTACCCATTTTTTGCTGCTATTTTTGTCATTATCTTATTAATATATAAGTGCTGTTTATACAGAAAAGATACTAACCCTCTGTTACATGTGCATTGTAAATATCTACCTCTATTTCTTGTTCTGGTATTACATTGGGAATCTTAAACATTGACTATTCATATGCAAAAGAATGAAGTTGCACCCCTACCTCACACCATATACAAATATTAACTTAAAATGAATCAAAGACCTAAATGTAAGAGCTAAAACTATAAAATACTTCGAAGAAAATGGTAAATCTTTGTGATCTTAGGCAATGGTTTCTTAGATATGACACCAAAGACGATAGAAGGAAAAAAAAACATGACCTCATCAAAATTAAAAACATCTGTGCTTCAAAAGACACAATAAAGTGAAAAGACAACCTGCAGATAGAGAGAAAATATTTGCACATCCTGTATCTGATAAGAGACATGTATCTAGAATGCATGAAGAATTATTACAACTCAATTATAAAAAGACCACCAAATTTTAAAATGGGCAAAGGATCTGAACAGGCATTTCTCTTAAAAAGATATAGTAATAGTGGCCAATAAGCACATGAAAAAGTTCTCAACATTATTAACTTCAGGGAAATGCAAATAAAAACTGCAATGAGGTACCACTTCATCTCCACCAAGCTGGCTATTCATCAAAAAGAGAGATAAGAAGTGTTAGGAAGAGTGTGGAGAAACTGGAACCTCATATGCTGCTGGTGGGAACATAAATTGGTACAGTGGCTTTGGAAAATGGTCTGGTGGTTTCTCAGACAGTTAAACAGAATTACCATATGATCCAGTAACTCCACCTGCAGGTAAACCTCCAAGAGAAATGAAAACACATGCCCATACAAAAACATATACACGAATGTTAACAGCATTATTCACAATAGCCCAAAAGTTGAAACACGCAAATGTCAACTGATAAATGGATAAACAAAACATGGTTCATCCACACAAGGGAATACTATTCAATCATAAAAAGGAATGAAGTACTAATGCATGCTACGACGGGATAAAACTTGAAAACATTATGCTAAGTGAAGGAAGTCAGACAGAAGGTCACATATTGTGTGATTCCATTTATGTGAAATGTCCAGAATATGCAAATCTGGAGAGACATCAAGTAGAGCAGTAGTTGTCAGAAGCTGGGGGGAGGGGAGAATTAGGAGGTGACTGCTAAGGGGTCTGGTGTCTTCTTTTGGGGTGATGAAAATATTCTAAAATTGACTGGAGTGATGGTGGCACATTTCTGTGAATGTGCTAAAAGCTACAGAGTTATACATTTTAAATGGATGAATTGTACGGTATGTATATTATAGCTCAGTGAAGCTGTTAAAAAAAATCAAGGGGAAAATATTTATGTCAGTTAAAGAAATGCACATTTAAAACCTAAGATATTCTCTTTTTTGGTCTCATATCTTGGTCAGGTTAAAAAGACCAGCCTACCAAGTTGGTGAGGGTGTGGGGGGAGGGGTGCCCAGCTCCTGGGAGTGGTGTGCAGAGAGGGGAGGGCTTTCCTCTAGGCAGAGCCCCCCAGGGAGTGCTCAGATGACAACAGCTGGCACTGAGCACCCCTCTGTTCTTGGCACAGCTCCAAACCTTTGGCCTGGGCCATTTCCTGTAACCCTGGGCTGCCCCTTACTGGCTTTGGGTCACCCAGCTTCCAGTGGTACAGCTAGGATTCAAACTCTGATCAGAGTCTGGGCCCGTCATGAGCTACCATGTTCTGTAGCCACAGCATCAGTGCAGGAATGAGCGAATGAATGAATGCATGAGCAAGTAAATGGAGGACGGACTGGCCTCGCAGACAAGATTTACGATCAGTGCCACCCCACTGACAGGAACCCCTTTGGCTTTTCAGGATCCTGGGATCTGGATATGCAGTTTCTCTGGCCAGGGAGGTGGACGTGGGATTTTGGAGCCGTGGCAGACACATAGAGCAGCCATGGGCCAGCCACATGGTCCCTTCCCCAGGGCCTCCAGGCAGCCGACACTTCCCAGTCCTCAATTTAGAGCTGCAACTTCTGCATTTTTCAGCTCCCCAGCCCACTGTGGCCCTGGAGAGGAGGCCCCACCAGCCGCAGTTTTGGGAGCAGCCAGGGAGGGGGAAGGGCAGTCGGGGAGGGCGAGTCTGCCCAGCACCCACAACAGCGCCTGGCTATCTGTCTGCCCAATGAGAGGGCAAGTGGATGAGCTTGAATTCATCCTTTAAAAATAAAACTAGAACTTCATCACAAAACTAAGATGCCTAGAGGGGCAGACCAAGGGATGGGGACGTACGATAGAGCAGTCAAGGAAAGATGTTAAGGAATTGAGCTGGTGGGTGTACAGTCATAAAATCCTTTCAACTCTGCTGCATGTTTGAAAGAAATGAAAGCGCAAGGGGAAACCTTGAGCATCTCTGCTGCTGACATCTAAATGGCCCCCTGGATACATCCCCTTCCCCCACAGAGCCCGGGAAGTGGGTGGCTGTCCCACTCCCTGCGCAGGGCTGCTGAGCTGGCCGTTTGCTAGGCTGGATGCCCTGTGTGGGGCGCTCGCTCTTCCACCCGGGCCTGCGTGTTACAGCAGGAACACGGGCTTCCGTCAAACAAGAGGGACGTGACTGCCAAGGCCTCCAGAGCATGTGAGGTAGCCAGGCCCAGCTCTGGAGCCAAAGGACCTGGGTTCAAGGGCCAGCCCAGCCTTACCAGGGGGGTGACACTGGTCACTTCTCCACCCTGAGCGTGTGTCCCCACCTACAAATACCACACTGTGCAAAGTGGGGCGAGAATTGAGTAAGATGTTTATGGCTCCAGCAAGGAAACCACCACTGTTGACTTCCTCTAAGTGTGTCTTAGAAAGAGCACCCCCACCCGTGTTGTGCGGCTGGTGGGGAGAAGGCGGGGTACCGAGAAGTCCCGTCGCGGGTTGCGGTTCACACTTGTCTGTCAACAGCCACATCCTGTGCCCTCTGCTGCAAGGTTTGGCTACGGCCAGGGCTCTCTACCCCAGACATCAACTGCAGGTGGTGTACTACGCTTCACAGCAATCATGTCAACGAGTGGGGGGGGGGGCGTGCATAACCCCCCCCCGCACCAAGATCCCCAGAGCCTCTCCTACCTTATTAAGCCTCATAAACATGAGGGATGAAGGTCACAAGAAGTCACCACCCACAACCAAAGAAAGGAGTCTAGTTGGTGATGTAGTATAATACTGACCTGTACAAAGCCCAGAATGTACTGTCAAATTAAAAACATAAATAAAAGTAGAAAACAATTTTGAGTGCAAGCTCTGTAAAACTGATGTTGGCCCCGTAACTGTACATGGGCAGGGAGGCTGTGCAGAGAAGGCTGGTGCCTGGTGGGGGCTGGGGAGAGGCTCTAAATGCAGTCCTGGCTTCAACCCTTCACTTGTAACCAGCGAACCTGGGTCCCACGCCCTGGGTCTTAACATTAAGTGTACCGCCGGAATAGTCTTCCTTTAAAAATAAAATGGAAGAGTCTCAGGGAAGTAACTGTGGTAGGAAGGGGGAGGGACGAGCCCTCGCTCAAGGCTCGCAGCCCTGGCCTGCCTCCTTGTCCTATCTCAGGGAACCTTCTGCCGCCCACGCAGGGTGGCCAGGAGGCCCCACCTCCTCCAGGCCATCAGCCAGGGGAGGCACCGGGAGGCAGAGTTACCTGCTAGAGGCCACAGGAAGAGAAGCCGCTGGCTGGGAATGCCCCCTCTTATGCCCCAGCCTCCGGTAGGGTGGGTAGGCTTCCTGGGGGCTAACCCAGGGATTCTTGGGGTCTGATCCTGGCACAACCACTTCCCAGCAGCAGATCCTTGCCTAGCTCAGCCTCAACTCCCCTGACTGCAAAACAGGTGACCTGCCCTCCCAGGGTCACAGGAGGAATGGGACCACCCTGTGGAGACTGTAGAGCAGGGGAAGGATCACCCCCTAGGCCAGGACTTTAACTAAGCCACATCCTGAGCACCCCAGGACATGAGCACTCCAATATGCAAGGTCCATGGAACCCAGGGAACCTTCACCCCTCAGGTCCCCATCTCCCCAGTCCAAGCACCCAAGGGACCTTCACCCCCACCCTCCAATGGGGTCTCCTGCACTCCCTCCCTGGGCCTGGAAGGCCAGCAAACACTTCCTCTGGGCTGGGCACATTTTGCAAATGAGGAAACTGAGGCCTGCAGACCTGCCCAAGGCCCCTGGGTATACAATGGCAGTGCCAAGTGTAGGAGCCTGGACTTCTGCCCTTTCAGGGTAACCCTTTCCACAGGACTCTCAGCAAACTAGCATTCAAGATGGGGCGGGCAGGCAGGCAGTGTCGTGCCAGGAGCTATGGTCTATGATGCCTCTAACTCTGAGAGTACCCTCGAAATCACCAAGACATGGTGGATGGGGCTGATGGACTCCATCGCCCACGTCCCTAACCACCACACAACCGAGTCCCACTCATGCAGAGAGAGGCCTTGAGTCCCAGCCTGGAGATCCACGGCCACCCCTCATTGACACCCCCCAGCCCAGCCTGGAGTCCCGCAGCCACCTCTCACTACCTCCTGACAGCTCCTCCCCATGCTTGGTGCCTCAGAGGCACCGATCTCCTCTCAGGAACTCCCAACTGCCCTCAGACACCCCTCCTGGCCTGGCCCCTGCAGGGGATGCCCCAGCGGTCTTTGAGGACACGCCACATTCCCTAAAGCTGGAGGCAGAGGCCTTTCCTCCCTGGACCTGCCCGCCCACTGGCCCCCTAGGGACACTGGACACCGCCTGTTCTCCAGCCCTGCTCTGGGGCATTTCTTACTTGCCACCCTTTAGACCCCTTTTTTCACTACATGCAAGTAAATCTTAAATAAGAAGGAAAACAGAAAATGGATTTGATGCAAACAAAATACAAAATAAAAACACACAAGGCCCAGCCTAGCACTCCCATGGTTCAGTGGATGGTGGTGAGCATGCCATGTGGCCCTCAGCCCACCTGCCACCTGCCAGACCAGTACCCCCACCTTACACCTCTGTGCGGCTCCCCTGCCTCAGCTGCGCTCCCTCCCTCCCCAGCCCACAATGAGAGCGCAGGCCTGACCTGGATGGGTCCCCATCCTCCCACCCCCTGTGAACAATCCTTGCTTGTTAATCTTTATCTGGAACCTTGGACCACAGGCCGGCCCCTTCTGTCCTCCTTCCTGGCACCCGCACGGCCACTACACCCTGACCTTGCCCACTGTGGGACAAGGTAAATAAGTTCCTTTTATGCTGGAGAGGCTGTGGGAGAGAGGGCACCGGGAGCGGGAGAGGCAGGCTGCTGGACCCAGCCTCGTCTACACTTGGTGGGCAAGCCTTATCTCCACCTGCCTGTGAATCTCCGTGATCTTGCTCTGGGTCTCAGTTTCCCCAAATGCAACATGGGAAATCCCAGAAGAGATTTCTCAGAGAGTTCAAAGGGTGACTTGTACACATACAGGTGCTCTGAGGCAAGCCCCCCAAGACCCTGGCCCACAGCCCTGCCCTCTCTGAGCCCATCTCCGCATAGAGGGAGGGCACAGGCTTCAGAGCCGCTGCAGCCCTGGGTCTCCTGGGCTGAGCAGCAGGTCAGCCTCACGCAGTGGAAGGCACACTCTCCTCTAGAACAGGACTGGTTAATTTCTAGGAAAAGTGTGCTCCCCAAATCCCCAGCAGGAAAAACTGAGCGTCCAGGAACCTATGCCTCTTATCCAGCAGCTCTGCCAGCACCCTGGCAGGAGGCCACAGCAAGGCATCAAGGGGCACATGAGCCTCCCTTCGATTCCCATGAGCTCTCACTGGGCCTCAGTTTCTCCTCTGTAAAATGGGCACAGCCCAGCTCTGAGGCACGGCTTCAGGGGTGAGGCCAAGAAGATGCCCATGCAGCAGGCCTTCACCTAGCCATCCGGCCTCCTGCTGTCCCCTTTTCCAGGCCCTTCCTCCAAGGTGCCTTCTAGGGGCTTGAGGGGGCGGGCAGGGGGGGCAGGGTCACCTCCAGCCACTGGAACCCTGCATTCCTGGACAATCTCCCAGATCAAGGAGTGCTGGAGCTGCCCTGGAAGCAGGGCCAGGGGCCAGCCATGCAACAAACTTTATGAACTCCTGCTGAGCCAGCCTCCCCCACCACAGCCCCTAACCCAGGGGGATGAGGGAAGACCCTCCGGATGCCGTGTCCGTCTGGACTACTCTATTCTTCATGTCTACACCAGGAAGACCAGTGATGATGGTCCCATTTTACGGATTGTGGGGAAAACACACACCCCGGTGCTGTGTTTTAGACGGTGCCAACGGTCTCCAAAGGCTCCCGGCCCCATCCTTTCACTTCCTGGAGCAAGAGACTGAGGGTCCCACGCCAGGGGAGTGATGCAGTACAGATGATGGCATCACCCCTGCAGCAGAACAAGGACCCTCCCTGGGCTCCACCTGGCCTGTCCACAGCCTGGGGGCAGGTATACAGTGCTCACCACTTAGCACATGGGGAAACTGAGGCAGAGAGCTGGAGAGACTCACCCTAGGTCAGAGGAGGGATTCTAACCCCAAACTCCAACCAGGAGCCCAGTGCCTGGGAAATGCTTGGGTCTGAAAGGGGACTGAGCTGCAGCTAGTCAGAGGCAGGGGCGGAGGCACAAACGGGAGCACAGGGTGCTGGACTCAGGGACCACCCACCACCCCCACCACTCAGAGATTCCTAGCAAACAGCCTTTTGTATGCAGATATGCCAGAGCCTCCTACCGCTCCCTGGCCTTGGGCTACCTTGGGCAAGTCCTGCTACCTCTCCTACAAGGGGCCCTGGACACCCACTCCCCTGGCTGTTGCCAGGAGAAGGGGGTCCCAGGCAGTACCAGGCCCTGGGCAGGCCCCCCTCAAACACAGAAGAAAAGTGCTCCTCACCCCAGCATTGAATAAGGGACCCTGGGCATTAGGCTGCCTGGGGGAGTCAAAATAAACCAAGCCGACCAGGGCCAGGGACAAGCCTCAGCTCCCACATTGCTGAGTTGCACACCTCTGCTCAGTGACTTAACTTCCTGTGCCCCAGTTTCCCCATCTTTGAGAGGGAGCCAGGCAGAGCCAGTTCCCTCCACTCCAGGCCTCAGCTTCCTCCTGTGCAAAGAGCCTAAGCGCTGGCCTGAAACACCTGGGCCCCTCAGGCCTAACCTTACTGGGCAGAGGCCACAGTAGTGAGCTTTTGGGACATCTGAAATACAGGGTTTCGGTTTGGTTCTGTTTCTAAAAGGGTTAGACGTTGGAAGCATCCATGGAGCAAAGCCGTCATTTAAACCCCAGTGCCTGCACTGCAGGTGAACGCTCTAAGCACGTTCTTTAAATCAAACAATTAAAAGTAAAATAAAACCCAGCCTCCCTTCTTTTCGGAGACCTCTGAGCCTTGGAAAGCTGAGGCCGGTCTTAGGTCCCGCTGCCAGGCGATCTCGGGCAGTCACTGCCCTCTTGCAGGCTCAGTTTCTCCATCTGCAAAGTGGGGCCGCAGTGGTTACCAGGGAACCCTGAAGAAGACACCTCTCTGTGGAGCAGAGGACGCCCGCTCTCCCCTTCCGCTCCGGAGGCTGCGTGCCCCACCAGGTGAGGCCAGTTCCGACTTCCCCAGGCGCGGAAGAGGGGCGCGACTGGGAACTGGGGTCCCCGAGCCCGCCGCGCGGAGAGGCGTGGCCACCGCATGGTCCTTAAGCGCCCCAGACTGCGGCGGGGCGACCACCCAGGAAGGGGCGCGCCGGTCCCTGGGCTGACGGCGGCTGCAAGTCACCACCTGGTTTCCGACCGCTCGCCGCTGAGCTTCGGCTCCATCGGGACGCCCGTTGGGCCGGCGGAGAGTTGGAGAGGTTCGTCTAGGGTCCCCGGCTGTGACCCCCAGCCCCTGCTCCCCAGCCCCTCGGCTTCCCCGTCTGTGAAATGGGCGCAGAACCCCGTACGCGGCCCCGTGGCCCCAGCCCTCACCTGTGCGGTTGCCTGGGGCAGGCGTGGTGCCCCCGGCCCGCCCCCGAGGTTTCCCCTTGCCGCGCAGGGTCGCTGCCGCCCCGCGCATCCTGCGCGCTCCGCGGCGCTTGGCCGAGCCTACCGGGACAGGCAGCGGGGCCGGCGGGAGGGGGCGGGGCCGGGCACAGACCAGGCCCCGCCCACCCCTTGGGCCGAGCTCAGGGGGCGGCTCCTGGGGATACCAAACCCCGAGTGGGCGAAGTCGGCCAAGCGAGAAGTGTCACTTCTCCAGGGCCTTGCAGGCGCGGTTACCTCTGTCCCCACACCTTTTCCCTCCTGATCCTTACCTGGCCCCTCCCGCCCGGTTCTCACCTTCACTCCTAGTGTGGTTTTCCAAGTGCTTCCATGTATTTTCTGAGTAGCGTTTTGCGTTCTAGAGTGCACAATTCAGCAGGTACCAAAGGGCAAAGAGCAAAAACCCTCCGCCCCCGCCCCTCCGACACACCCCATCACCCCCACGGTGTCCTACGTGGCCCCAGCCCTCTGTCCCGTCTCCCACTGTGGGCCAGGCCTTCTGACGCTCCCTGAGGGGAGTGACCCTACAGTAGGTTCTTCCTGAGGGGCCCCTGGAAGCAAGACTCAACCCTCTGGGGTCTGGCTCCAGGGCCCAGACACACCTGGGGACCCGCCTTCTCGAGGCTTGCCCCCTCCCACCCTGCTCCACGTGCAGCAGCCCCCGGTGGGCCCTAGTGGGCCCAGAGCTGTAGCCTAGCCCCTTTCTCTTCCTCTGACCCCACTCGGCCTGTCATGGCCCCCTGCCCAGGCAACCATCAAGGGGGAATGTGGTCTTGGGCCACAGACACCCAGGAGCTGGGGCTGCTCTAGAAAAGCCTTCTGATCAGATGAGATATGAGCTGAGATCTGCATCTACAGAGCTGGGGGAAGCATTCCTAGCACAGAGAATAGCAGATGCAAAGGCCCTGAGGTGGGAATGGGTTTGGTAGCTTGAGGGACAGCCAGAAGCCCGGTATAGCTGGCTGAGGCAAGCCTCAGGGAGCCTGGGAAGGTGGCCCAGGCAGGCGGGGCTCTGGAGGGCCTGGCAGGTGACAGTGAAGAGCATGGATGTTCTGGGGGACCACGGAGCAGGATTCTCGCAGGACAGCCCCTTCCCACCTCTGCTTTCTGAGCCCCCAGAAGCTCAGCTTCTGTATACGTAAGGGCGTCCCCTTTCCCTGTCAGGGTTGGTTTTACCCCATGATATCTTCTTCCCACTTTGACTTGTGGGCCACATACGATGGCTGTCTTCAATTTTCTTGATTCTGAATCAGCGTGTGTGTCCTCTGCCATGTCAGGAAAGGCAGGACCACCCAAGGGCCCACTGTGACCCCAGCCCCCTCCATACCACCTTCTGGGACCCCAGAATTCCCTGCCAAATGGCCCCAGGCCCACCTCTCAGGCCTGTGTGGCACCCTCTCTGGGTTTGCTCCCCCACCCCCCTGCACTGCTGGGTGGAGGGCAGCTGCCTACAGGCTCACGGACAGTGCTGGGAGGGGAGGTCTGGGGCAGCCCTCCAATTGCTGGGTGGAGCTGGGTGGGGGATGGAAAACACAGGGCTGCCTGTGGCTCCCCACACCACCTCACTGGGGCTCAGGCCTTCAGGAGTCCAAAAATACTAAACGCCCGGCCATTTAGGGCGAGTATGTTTCCTAGGGCTGCATAACAAAGTACCATAGACTGGGGGCCTTAGAACAACAGAAATTTGTCTCACAGTTCAGGAGGCCAAAAGTCTGAGATCAGGGTGGTGGCAGGGCTGTGCTACCTCCAGAGGGTCTTGGGGCGCGTCCTTCCCTGCCTCTTCCAGCTCTGGCAGTCCCTTGGCCTGTGGCAGCTTAACTGTGACCTTCACACAGCGCCCTCCGTGTGTGTGTGTGTCTCTGTGTCCAAATCTCTTCTTATAAGGACACCAGTTGTATTAGATTAGGGCACATCCTAATGCCCTCATCTTAACTTGATTAAGACCCTGTAAAGGGTCTGTAAAGACCTAGAAACACCTTGTCTCCAATTAAGATCACATTCTGATGTGCGTGCTGAGTTAGGATTTGGGGAGACAGTTCAGCTCCTGACAGGTGGCATCAGGGAGGCCAGAGCATGTTTTTCTGAGCCTGTAGCTTGGCTTACACATTGTGAATATTCAGGCATGTGGTGCTGGGCCTCCATTTGTACTGTTAGGGGACATAGGGGGTCACCTGAGGACCTCTTTCACATTCTGTAGGAAACTGTACACCTTTTTGTGCCTCAGAACACTCACTTGCTGCCAAAGCCATCTTCAGAAGCAGCAGGAGGGATCTGGGGTTCCTTTGGGAGGTGGACCTACGGCCTATTTGAACCCTGATCTGGGCTGTCCCATCCACCTTTCCTGGTGGCTCTTGGAACAGCATGCTCCTGGAAAGCCCAGCAATACCAACCATGTGCAGGGAGGGAAACTGAGGTACCTGGAGGGAAAGGCACCAGCCCACCAGGGATGACAGACTGCCTGGGCCACTGCCATCCCTGGGGGAAATGACTGCCCTCTGACAGGCCTCCCTGTCCCTAGGGCAGGGTTGGGCAACCTTGCACTGAGGCTTAGTGCTCTCATCTAAAGCATGGAGATGGCCCTGCCACCCTCCCAAGGCTAGCGACAGACTGTGACCTGCTTAGGCTGGAGCAGCGGCATCCAAGTTGGACTGGACTGGCAAGGCCCCCACCAGCATTTGGGCTTGGCCCACCCACCTGGCTCTCCCAGCTGCCTGGGTTTCCGGTTCCCAGACTCCCCATGTCTACGTACAAACTGGGGACAGAGCTTGGGCTATACCTGCCTGGGTGTCTCCTTACCCTCCAGGCCTCAGCCTCCTCCAGGGAGCCCTCCCTGATGCGGTGCCCCAGCAGAGCCATTCTGTGCTGCCTGTCCAGAACGCCCACTCAGCCTGTGTCACATCTGTGAAATGGAGGGGACATGGCTGCCCTGGAGTAGGCAGGGGAGACTGGGAGGGATAGGTGGGCTGTGGGCGCGGGAGGCTGGGAAAGGGAAGCACAATCTTGCACAGACACCTGAGGAGCTGGCTACAACTGGGAGCATGCAGCATACTGTCAGCAAACATTTGGTGGATGGGTGCACTGGTGGGGAAGGAACCACGAAGGCAGGGGGAGGTCTGTAAGCCCCGGGTCTCAGTGTTTCACTCTGTAAAATGGGTGTCACATGCACATGCTGCCAGAAGTTTCCAGGGGAAGGTAAGGGTCTGGCCTGTGGGGTCTCCTCTTCCCTCAGGGCTTAGCTGAGGTGCCACCTTCCCACGAATACTTCTTCAAGCCCCTAATTCCCCTGACTCAGCATCCACAGGCCCTGGTGGCCTAGGAGGGGACCCAAGTGTAAACCTAGTGGTGGTGGCAGAGTTCTTGGCTGGGTATGTTTCTCTAGAATTGGATAATGACTGTGGAAATGTAAAATGCTTTTTGTTTTGCTTTATTCTTGATTTTAGTTATTACTCAATAGAAAAATGAGATTTTCATCCTAAAAACCTCTTACAATGAACCAAGTCCAGAAAGTTCCATTGCAAAATGATAAGCCTCATGGACTTCCTCTCTTTTTAAAAAATTTATTACCTTTTAAAACTAAAAGCAATAATAAAAAAAAAAGTAACCTGGGCTTGTAACTCCAATGAGCTGGATATTTGGGAAGAAAGCAATTTTCCCAAAAATATTTTCTGCCAGGCTGTTTGGAGACCTCAATGCACACCACTAATCCTACTGGCCGCCCTAAAGCAAGGCAAGAGCCTCGTCCCCCTTTGCAGGTGGACAAGAGGTGAGCAGGCTGCTGGACTCTGACCAGACCACCCCCCCACCACCCGGGGTGTGGGCTCTGACCACTGGGCTGTCTGTCCTACCTGGCTACAGCCTGCACAAGCAGATGTGTCAGCTCTGGTGACATGACACCCTCAGGTTTAGAAATGATGACTGTGCGACACGCAGCAAGGCACCCTGGATGGTAGAAGGAATGACGGATTTATGGAACAGATACTACTGAGCACCTACTGTGTGCCAGGCCAGTTCAGGAGCTGGGGACACTGCCAGGCACAGGAGGGACAAAGTCTGGCTGGGGGCTGCTCCCCAGCTTCACCTGGCCGCTGGAAGGTCAGATTGTGGATGGTCTTATTTCCTACCTCTTGACTTTTCTCTGTATTTTCGGAATTTACCACAGTGAGTATGTATCTATTCTCTAATCAGAAAACAGGAAACAAAGATTTTAAATGCTTCATGGATGTAAACAATTGCAAATATTCCCACCAGTCTGATTTTCACTTGCCAGAAAAGGTGTGGACTGACCTGGTCACCGGCTGTTGGGATTACACCTCTTATGGTGATGTAAGGAGTTCACGTCTAAGGATAGGTAGGATTCCAGGAGGGGGTGGTGCTTTCACTGGCCTGGAGCTGCTCCCAGCTAAGCTGGCGGGTCAGAAGGTGCAGGTGGGCCAAGGGCAACCCGAGGCTTAGTGCTCAAGGGCCAGTTAAGCTGCTTTTGTGCCCAGCACCTGCCCAGCGAGCAGGGAGAGCCCAAGTGCCTGGTCATAGGAGAAGCTTGAGCTTTGCTCCCTCCCTCCCCCAGGCTCCCTGCTGGCTCCTGCCCTGTCCCCGCAGACCTGGTGGCTGCTCAGCCCTTACCAGCCCACAAGCTCAGCCTGTTTTAGTCCTGCCTATTCCTCAGTCCTCGGGCTGGCCTTGGGCTGGCCTTGAGTAGGCCCCTAACCCTCTCTGAGCTCCCATCTCTTTCCCTACCTTCCCCTAAAAAGGGTCTTGACAGCCTGGGGCAGGTGGTAGCCAAGCTAGGAGAGGGATTCCTGGGGCCCCCTAGTGAGGTGGCATCTGGGTGTGGGCCCCCCCTCCCCCACAGCCTCTCAATGGTCTATTAGGCTGTCTGAGGCCCATCCAAATAGAGACATCTGAGAGACTCAGTCTCGGGAGACTTCTCGGAGGTCTCCTATTTTAGAGATGGGGAAACTGAGACCTGCAGGGGGTGAGGGTCTCCCTCTAGCAATGCAGACCATCCCAGACCTTCTTCCAATAGCCGGGGATCTGGGGCCTGACTGTCTGGGATTGGCCTGTGGGACCTGGACATGTTACTTGGGCTTTCTGTACCTCAGTTCCTCCTCCCTGCGAAACGGGAACACTAGGACTCCTGTCCCAGGGCCAAGGGTGGAGCCGTGTGACAGGTGGAGCTTTGCTGCCATCTCTGGAGGAAAGTGGAGC
>RJWJ010012005.1:0-43026 GCA_004363605.1 Indri indri
TTTGATAATCACTTCATTGTGGTGGTCTTGAACCAAATCTGTAACATCTCTGAAATATGCCTGTATTTGATTACAATGTGTCTTGGCATGATTTTCTTTATGTTTATCTTTTTGGGATCAGTAAGCCTCTTGGAACTTTGAGTTTATATTTTTGACATTGATTTTGGACACTTTTCTGTTATTATTTCAGGAAAATATTCCATATTTTCCTGATCCTTTCTTGGGACTTCAATACCACTGGAAAATTCCAGAAATATATAATTTATGAGTTTTAAATTGTATGCAGTTCTGAATAGCTTGATGAAATCTCTTGCTATCTTGTTCCATGCACCCCAGGAGATGAATCATCCCTCTGTCCAGTGTATCTACCATGTGTACAATACCCGCCCATTAGTCACTTAGTAGTTGTCTTGGTTATCAGATTGACTTGTGTTCAAGGTCAATAGTAGCTTAAGGCTAAGTCACAATGCCTGTGGTATTCACCTTTCTTCACCTATTGACATAGGCATTTTATCATTTCAAGTCATCACAAAAAGAAAAAGGGTGAGTACAGTACAGTAAGATATTTTGAAAGAGAGAAAAAGATCACATTCACATAACTTTTATTGTAGCATATTGTTAAAATTGTTCTATTTTATTTTTACTTATTATTGTTAATCTCTTACTGTGTCTAATTTATGAATTGAGCTTTGTCATAGGTATGTATGTAGAGGAGAAAACAGTGTACATAGTGTTCAGTACTGTCTGCAGTGTCAGGCATCTTCCAGGGGTCTTGAAATGTATCTCTCCCCCAGGAGGGGACTATTGTATCTTCTACTTTTTCTCATTATTTTCATATTTTACTTTAAGACTAAAGTATATTTAGAATACTGTTTTAAAATATTTGATAATTCTATCATTTCGGTAATTATTGAGTCTTCTTCTATGGCGAGATTCTCTGCCTGATTATTGGTCACATTTTCCTGCTTCTTTACATGTTTAGTGACTTTCTTATTGAATGATGAAACTGGTTATTGTTTTTTTTTTTTAGTGTATGGATTTTGTTGTCTACTTTTAAATGGTGTTGAATTCTTTTTCTTTTTCTTGTTTTCTTTTTGGTGGTAATTTCAAGTACTTTTATATCAGCTCAGTCCTTTCAAGGTTGGTTTGTAAGTTGTTTTATGGCCAATCTAAAGAAACCTCTATGTTAGGGTTAGCCTATGCCATGGCTTTTCCAAGATCTCTGCCGTGCTTGTCATTTAAGATCTTTTAACGTTTGACCCCAAACTTCCTTTCCAATCTTATTGTTCATTGCCCTTTTAATGCACATTATGATCCATTCAACCAGTTCCCTTGTTTTGTTTATTCTATTGATTCCGTTTGTCTAAAATGTCCTACTCTTTTTTCCCCACCTGATTAAATTGTATCCTTCTTTCCACACATAGGTTATATGTCACCACTTCTAGGAAGCTTTCATTGTTCACCTACATGAGAACTAATTTCTCCTCTTCTCAATTTCTAAGATTATTGGTTTGGCTCTAATTCATTGTAGCCCAGTCATTTCACCTTTTTTAGCCTTTGCTTGCTCATCTGTAAAATGGGAAAATTGGATGGCTATATTTCTAAGATAACTTGTAAGTTTGGTCTAGTGTAATGAATTAAGATATTGTATATGGAAAGTTATTATTATTGTTATTTTGTTGTTATTATTATCATCCTGATGATACTCTTGTCACCCTATAATGCTGAAATCTCCTTGAGAGCAACACCTGATTGTCCTCAGCATTTTGAAATTCTTTATAATTTGACCTTGCTTTTCAGATATTATGACCTTTAATTGTCCACTCTAAATCTTCCAGGCCACAGTCAATTCACTTATTCTCTATGCACGAAGAAATTGTGAACGAATAGTATTACCTAGATAAATTCCCAAAAGACATATTCTTCAAGAACTTTAATGTGTAAGGTGAGCTATATTTTGACTTGAATTACTTGAATACTTAGCTTAACATGCTTAAATTCTTTTCTTGTAGATGTGAATTGATTGGCCGAATGGCCGGAAGCTATCAGTCAATATGCATTTACTAAGTGCCTTTTAGATTTCCAATAACATGCTAAGTAATTTAGGCCAAATAGTATTAATAACCTGAACAATAATAATACTAACATTTATTGGGAATAGACTCTGGCCCAGGCATTGTGCTTAAGGCTTTTACATATGTGAACTCTTTGAATGCTACGAGAAATAGATGGTTGCTATTTTATCCTCATTTCTTGCATAATGAAATTAAGGCTTAGAGATGTTATGCAATCTTCCCAAGATCAGACTCTCAATCCTACCTCCCTAGTAGACTCACCGGAGGAGCTTCTAATAAATTACCATATCCCTTTGTACTTTAGTTTATTTAAATCAAAATCCCTGAGGGTGTAGCCCAGCCATCAGTGTTTTAAAGTATCTTTCCAGGTGGTCATAATTTGCAACCAGCATTGAGAACCACTGCTCTAGAGCCTCTATTTTATCCTTAATAAGAATTGATAAAAGTTACTGCCCAATATGAGCTTATATGTTAATTAGATAGACATGCACAGATAAAACAATAAAGAACTCGTACAAAGGAACCAGGTGGTTTCAAAAGTAAACACCGAATTGTATAGCCTACTGTAAGAGCAGCAGAATTTCAGAGAATGCAACTCAATTATAATTCTCAAGTGTGAAAGGGTTTGAATATAAAGAACGACCAAATGCTTTCTCCCTAGCAGAGCAGGAGATGCTTTTAAATTGCAGACAAGATCATGCCTAATCTAAGAAAGAGTTTTCACATTCAGTTGGACTGAGGGGCATTGGTAGTCTTGAAGACTCTTAGCATAGGTGTTTTAAAAATGATTCTAGTAAAAGGCAAGGCATTGGACTGAGTGACCCCTCACAGCCTCTCTCAGCCCAGGAATTTTGTGACATGCATTGGAATGCAGACGGCTCATCACTGAGAGGAAAATGAAACAGCCATTGTGTCTTGCTCACCCAGACTGCTGGCCTCCTCCAGCCACCTCCACAAAGTTGGCCTCAGCCATCAAAGCACGTTTCAGTTTTGGTTCCCCAGTAGAAAAAATCCAAAGAACAATAGTGCAGTATCTGAGAATAACAACTAACTCTACCCAATACTCATCATAGCCAAACCATCTGTCTAAACATTTGACATTATTACAAGTTTGCACCCTGTCAGAATAATAAGTTAGGCCTAAGAGGCTGAGTAGTGAATGCCCCATTAACAAATTTATAGTAAAGGGTTTTAAATGAATGGTGGAGAACTATGCATGTTATGGAACACATCTGGTCCACTGGGAATTGTGGACAAACCAAAGGAGGTATCGCTGTGGATAAAAGCAACGAGCGCCGTGGGCATACTGTGTGAAAGTGTGGAGGGTCATGATACTCTTTACTTTCACCAGCATTGACCCTATTGTTAGGGAGAGATACCTAGTCCATGGCTCTATTCTCCTCTCTCTGCACTCTCTCCCCTATAAGAGTCGGCCACCTAGTGCCAAATGTGTTAAGAGCACACAGGAAGGACGGCAATGACTGCTGAAGGAAGGCGTGGGAGGCAGAAGATGAGGAATATGTATAGGAAACGACTGTGGACACATGTGATCAAAATGTAAAATCTGACATTTATCTGTTTGCAATGCTGCAGAAAGGTGGTCTTGCCAGCCATGGATGGGCCAGGAAGCGGTGGTTTTTCTATTAAGGGTAAATAAAATGAGGGTAAATTTTTAAGTTGAGGAATTTTTCTGTTGCTAGAAGGCAAATTACTACATGCAGTAGTACAAAAGAACAGGGGTAAACAATACAATATGCTGTGAATTGGGAATGCATGTGTGGTAATGTCATGAATATATTAACTTCCTTCATTGTCAAGGCAAGTGACAGAGGCTGCCTGAAATTCAGAGAGGAGCCGGCTGTCACTCTGCAGCTCAGACACTTGGAGTCACATCTCTCCTAATAACAAAGTCTATTCTGTTTACATTTGACATGGTGAGCAAGGGGTGGTGGGTTGCTTTTTTATAAGAAAATGAATGAAGGCATGAATGAATGAAGGAGTGAATGAATAGATGGAACCTCTACCCAGTCCATCCTGAAGCCATCATCCTTCCCTGTTTGGATGAAAACAAATCATCTCTGACAGGAGCACATTTAGATGAATTTTTTAATATTTCTGGCAATGGGTTGTATTTATTTATTTTAACTATGTCAACATACTGCCTATTTCTGACTCTGGGTCCCAGTGGCGTTTAATAAAAGAAACCCGAAAAGCACAACAGTGTCAGAATCTAGGAGGGAGGAGATTCAGTATGTACTAATGGAGAGAAGGAAATTTAAAGATGATGCCAGGGAGGCTGGGTGACAGGTTAACATTAGTTCTGCTTGGACCCGGGGTCTGGTTATCTGGCGGTTTCTCCCATCCTAATGCATAACTGAGGTAAGGAGGTAAATATCCCATTGTGCTTAATAGCAGGATCCTGAGAAATGTTCTCAGAGTGAGGGAGGGAAAAGAGCCGGAGGCAGATTATTAGGTTGGAATTAAAATGCAGACTAGATTCATTAAATTGTTGACCCTCCTCCCCACTCCAAAAAAAAAAAAAAAAAAAAAATCAGGTTGCCATCTTACATTGACAGCGTTAGAGAGGAATTATGTGCGCTGATTAATAAGTGAATGTTTTTACCATTATGATCGCGGCACCTGCTAGTTATGTCGACATTGAAGAGGCTCTCAAACTACAGTGTTTCCAATAATAAAGGTACCATCAGCTGAAAGTTGTGCACAAGTGTCAGTGCAGGGACACATCATTTTCTTATACAGTTGTGATGTTTAAAAATATTGCCGCAATTCTTCTTGCCAGGCTCCTCTGCACCCTCCCCTTCCTTCCCAACTCTTACCTGGGTATTGTGTGCAAAAGCACATCATTTACTCACATCAGTAAAGCAAATTAAAAGAAAATCTAGTAAAGGAAATTTAGAGTCAAATCGAAAAATGCCAGAGAGTGAATTCCAGAGAAAGACAAACATGCAGCTTACCATTTAGAGCCACATGATATGAAGTGATTTCAAAACATGTGTTATTCTTTCCAGGTTCCAAGAAAAATGGCAATTTTATCCAATTTGGGTGTTTGCCAAAGGTGCCATTTCACCAAATGTAGCTACGGTCATAAAAAAGGAAGCTTCAGAGTAGATTAACTGGCTTTGCTGTACTATAATGGTGCTTTAAATGAGCAATTTGAGACAATTAACCTGGAACAGGCACTTCTGAGTGCTTTATCCCTTTAACAGTTTTGGTTCTTCAAACAAGAACAGAGAAAATGAAAATTGGCTCTTTCCCATCATAGAATCTTCTGTATAACTTTGTGAATATGCATATGATCCATAAAGAGCGTGTAATGGGAAACCTAAACTATGTAATTTGGAGATGTAATACTCCATCAACCAAATAAAATCATTTAAAAAATTAATGGGTATTTACGTGGCTGACTTAAGATAAAACTGTTCTCTAGCTTTTGGTAATACTTAATAGCTCTTCCCTTGGATACAAACACATATTTTTCATCTATGTACTTATTATTTACTGTAAAGTATGAGAGGGAAAAGATCATTTGGAATTATATGGAATTATTAAAGTATTAAAATGCTTTCACACAGTATCTGGATATACTGCTCTTTCATTATATTTAAAAATAACTAGGCAGAGAAGAAAAAATAAAACAAATCTTACTAATCAACAGGAAAGAAGAGATTTAAGAATGCATTTAGGAAAATTATGTAATTTAGAGCCTCACAACAAATGTCTATTGAGTGCCTACTATGTGCATGAGATAGAGGTAGATCATATGGAACAGATTCATTGTAGCCATTATCATTAAGAATGTGCTATTCTGAAAAGGTCACTCTAGAGATGGGGCACAGGGTGGAGTGGAATCAGAGAGGGAGAGACTTTTGCTGTGATCGAAGTGCCATGACTGCCTTGTGGGAGTAAGCAAAGCTAAAGAGAACCGTCCCAGGGAAATTAGTGTTTAAAAATCATTGCGAGGAGATTGGAAATTCTGAATAGAAACTCCAGGAAGCTGGAAGCATCTTTGTAATACGGAAAATGGGAGAAAAGAAAACACAACTTCTGCCTGGGAATCCAACTTTCGTTAATGATGTGTGACCCTTGATACAGAGGCTTGAGGTTTAAACCCCACCCAGGAAGACAGCAAAGTCTCTCCTTTGCACAGTCTGAAAGGATGGTATTAAAGGCCTCAAACACAAAAGCATGAAGGGATGATTTATCCAGCGAAAAATAAATGGCCTACAGACATTATGTATTCTGAAAGAAGTAAACAAAAGTAACCTAAATTTCAAAAATTTATTCTTCCGCATTGCTAAATCTAGTGTTTCATTCTGAGACCTTATCTCATTAGACATTTCTGTAGCATTGGACATAGCTGATCACTCCTCCCTTACTGGAACTTTTTATAATTGGCTTTCGGAATACCACTTTCTTTTACTTTAATGGTTGATACTTCTTAGATTCTTCTGCTGAAGTTTTCTCCTCTCCCCAACCTCTAAATTTTGGAGCGCTCCAGAGCCTCAGTCTTCTTGCATCCCCTAAGCCATCATACCCAGCTGCGTGCTGCAAATGCCATGCTGTGACCGATTATGTCTCTCACCTTGACCTCCCCTTTGAGCCCTGAATTCAGTGTCTCCAGCTGCCTACTCAGTATCCCCCTTTGAATGTCTAAGAGAGGTCTCAGAATGAACATGGCCATATTTCACCGAATCCAAATCATTTTTCTCCTTGGCTTTCCATCATAGTGAATACCACCACCTACCCTCAGTTTTTCAGAAAGAAAACCCCAGAGTTAGTTTTTCTCCCTATGGAGTTCTTTTTGTTCTGAATTTGGAAAGCATGAGTAGCCAAGATTACTCCTTACATAAAGGGAACCTGAAGTATCACCCTGCCCTCAGGTTATTTTTGTTTCTCCTTTCAATAATGAGTTGCCTACCCACACATTCACTTGACAAAGAGCTGTTGGGGATGCTGCACGTGGTAGAACCAAACCCAGATGGATTAGACACAGATCTTGGTCTCAGGGATCTTACAATTACATCCCCGAAGAGACAACTGTACACCTTGCTAGTTCAAGGACTAACAAGAAAACTCACAAGTTCCCTAACTAGCTCAATAAAATCCCCTCCCCCAAATTAATGTAATTGGTCTCTATTCCTCATCCCATCAGACTCTAAAGCCGATGCTCTGAGGTCTCATGGCCAGGTCTTTAAATCACTTGGAGGAAAGGAGGGGCAGACAAAAGGTTAGTCCTCTAAATGCTTAGTTTGCACAAGCAGGGATAGTGTGGCGGCTCTACTGATCTCTGTTTTTCAACTGACTATGGGGTCAGTGAAATTGGGTGGGGTTTTCTCTGTTCTCCTGGGACTCTTATAAAGACAATTTATTTCTAAACTTCTACATTCACTCAACATTCAATGAGCACTTACTGATTTGCATGGATCTATGTGACAGAGATAAAATAACCAGTAAGACAGATTCTCCATTCTATAGGAGTTTAAAAGTTTAATCCAGGGAGAAAACCAAGGAAATAAATTGTGCAATATCAGGGCTCAGATGCACTGAGTGAAGTTGGGGGACACATGTTGGCAATGTGGACTGTGCCACCTGGTGGGCTCAAGGCAGGCCTATATAGAAAATGATGTTTGTCCTCTGTTCCGGGCACCAGGGAAAGCAGAGACAAAGGCAAGAAGGTGTGAAGCAGCAGGGCCTATTCAGGGAACTGTGATTCTCTCAGCTTGAAAGGAGACCATGAGGAAAGCACGTTCAGAGGTAAGATGAGCATTAGGTCACAGGGATCGGGTGTGCCAAGCTAAAGAACTTGGCCTTCATCCTGTACAAATAAGGAAGCCCGTGAAGGCTTTAATAGAAAAGACAATGTAATTAGATTGGCACTTATGCAGATCAGTGTGACAGCTGTGTGCAGGTGAACTGGACATGATTAGCAGGGAGGCAGCCTTCCTCGTAATGTGACTGAGCACAACCGAACCTGGAACTAAATGTTTAGCATTTTAACACACGTAATAGGTCTTAGTCTTTGTCTATTTGCTCTGAGGCCTTTATATATTTTCACAATATTAGTTTGCTTGTGAGATTTAAAAACTGGTGGTCATTTTATTGGTTTGACTTTGAGCCAATTACTTAACCTATCTGCTTTGATTTACTCCTCTATAAAATGAATAAAATAAAATATTACCTCTCTTATAAAGTTTTTCGAGGCCTAAAGAAGTATTTGCATGTAAAGGCTTAGCCATCTCGTGCATACAATGTACAATTAAACATAAGTTAATACTAATATTATTTGAAGTATCAATGAGGCTAATAAACAAGTACATTTTTTATTTCATCCAGGGCTGAGAATGTGGCTGTCCCTATATTTTTCAGACCACTTAATATCTTCATACTATAACAGATTGAGGATAATTTAAAGAAAAAATGTATAGTTGGCACTGCTAAATCCCAATTTTAACACTCAACCCTGAGCTGTAAAGAAAAGTCCCTATTGAAAATTTTAAATGCTGTCAACTGCAAAGTGTAATTCCGGATTGGCCTAATAACTTTGTTCATGAATTATAGGGAGACTGTTCTCCTCATGAACGTGGGCACATCTAGGGACATTGAACGACCCTTGGTTCTCTTCAAGGCAGGTGCCCTTTTATAAGATACCTTGCCTTTGTCTTTCTATTCCAAGGTTTGAAAAGCTCATTCAGAAGTTTACTTTCTATTAATGACCACACTGGCTGTTGTATTTTAAATGCTTACTATAGCAGACACTATATTGCATGCTTTATATCTACTCACTTAAATCTCATTATAATCCAGTGATAATAGTTATGTAGGTAGGTGCCATTATTATCCCCATTTTACAGATGACAGAACAGACACAACAGAGTTTCTAATGCCCAACCCTCTGACTTCAAAGCCATAGGGAGCTTAATCACTGTGCTAGTGTCTTCATTTCTTCATGAAAATAGTCCTAGACATATCTACTAGTGGCTCAAAAATTATATATTATCTCATGATTAACTGACTGCAGAATGGTTACCTTTTATTTTAACATGGAGGCTCTCATTTATACTTTATAAAAACCCACTTAGTTAAAAAGATAGTATGCTTTGAAAATAATAAAGTGTAACCAAATACCAAAATTAGAGGTATTAGTGTGCTAAGATGAACTACTCCTTAACCTATTGATTACTAAAACAGAAGAAAACAGCACCTTTTCAAGTTTCTTTTTTTCCCCCTTTGGAATAATTGGATTCAAATTCACATCTGTAACATTAAACCAGTGTTTTCAACCTTTTTTCCCCCCTTCCAATTGTTTAACCTCCATCTACATCTCTGGCATAAATTGAAGACTTTATTTGTGAATATGCGGATAAGCACTTTGCCTCTCCCTGTATTGTTCAGGGCCCAGCATCATTGTTACAGCTGTAATTGTAACTATCAAGACACAGTTCTTTGTAATTAGAAAGTCAAGATGGTATTCAGCAGTATGGCAGCACAGACTTACATTTGTTAGGCTATTAGAAAAAAAATGTTTACAGAGAAAACAGTGTCATTGTTTAGTGCTCTTAATTGACCATCTGCCTGGTAAAGAAATGTCCAAAGAAGGATAAATAAGACTATAGTACACTTATTTATTTATTTTCTTTGTGCAGTGAGGAAATCAGGAAAAGCAACAGCAGAGGCAAACCAGATAAGACATTGCTAAATTAGGCTGCAAGTGAAATCACGCTGTGCATGCGTTTCCTTTTGCATTTCTTCCAGTGTCAAGACAAAGACCTACGGCCTCCTCAAAGGTTAAGAAAAATGTTTTCGATTGTCCCTCTAGTTCCTTGGCAATATGGTTCCTGCCTCCGTTTTCCCCATTCTCTTCCGCTAATCCTCCTGGTGTGGGCACTGTGCTCTAACCACTCTGCTTTGTTCTCTGATGCGTAGTCTCAACAGATAAATGCCCCTTCTTCTCTGTGTTTGCTTAAGTCAGTTCTATCCCTCCCCTCTCCCTCCGAGCTATAGAAATCTTACCTATTCCTTCAAGAGCTAGGTCAAGCATTTTTCCCCCACCTGTATGTCTTTCTCTGATCATTCAGGAAGACAAAAATCTTTCCCTCCTCTGAGCTTCTGTAACACTTATTATTTTCCCATTCACTTGGCAATGGAAGGTGACCTGCCTGGTGATGGTTTTCTGTTGTGCTGGAACCATTATTCATATTAAGCCTTTCCATTTGCATCCTCATATGCTTCTGTTTTGACTCTCCCCTTGTAAAGTTCTCTTCCTAGAATCCTATCTTATTCTTCTTTGATATTTCCCCTAAAATGCCCATCACTTTTTCTTATTTTTTTTTCTTGATTCCAAAACACAAAAGAGCATTTGGGATCCTGTGACCTATTTATCTTGACCCTTGAGACATATTTTAATTCTCTTCCAGAAACATACTGAACACCTATTATGGGCCCGACTTTCTGCTAAGCCTTGGGGACACAGAGAAGAATTGGCTGTGGATCCCATGTCAGCTAACCTCTGGGGAATGGTCTTCGCAGTGGAGTCACATGTCAGGGAGAAAGGGGTGTAGGGGAAATCAGGAAACACACCAAAATCAGAAGGTAAGCTTCGTGGAATTTCATTCAAACCGACAAGAGTTAATTTTGGCAGGTGCTTTTGTGTAATTACCAAAAACCTAGGTTCACGTTGATGGGCCTGTGTTCTTTTGTTGTGTCCCACTGGTGTACATCTTGTAGAAAAGGCTACACCGATTGCTCTTGCCAGAAGGGAAAACAATATGTGGCACCCAGGACAGAGCTGGTCCCAGATTCAGCAATTTGGGTTCTATTCCATGTCCAAAAAGCAAGGAGCAGCTGGTCTTGAGGAGATTATCTGTTGTGCTATATGGATGTCCTTCTGCCCAGGGTCTGAACTGAGTTTCCTCCCAAGACAGCGAGTGACCAGGCTTATGCTTGGGGACCTGTCTCTTCCAGGATCACAGATGGAAGCCCCCATTACAACCATGCACAGATTCGCCACAATATGGAAACCCTTTAAGCAGGAAATGGAACAAAAACACAAAATATGACCTGACCCAATACCAGCCTCAAATTCTAGTGGGTAACTCTACTTGGTGTTTATTCTCTGTTTTTTTCTGGAGAAAATGGAAGAGTGGTTCATTACCAGGTATTTTTCAAGATTTGTGCAAACATCTTTTGTAACAACTCCACTAACCCAATCTCTCCCTTTTCAACTCAGTTATTCTTGGAGCATTTTATATGCTTTATACATGTAGTAGTGTTTCCTGGACAATGCTTCAACCACTGGCTAGCCTTATAATTGAACTGACCACTCCTCGTCCATAAAAATTACTGTTATAATTAGGTGTATATTTTCCTGCTACCCTGTTGTCTTAAGCTGTCAAACGGCACAGTGCTTTTGCTCTTGCTGTGCACCTCCTTGAAATCTTCTTCCCAGGATCTCCTCATAGCTCATTTCCCGTATTTATTTTAGGTTTCTGCTCACATTCTGCCTTATCACTGAGCTCTTCTCAACTTCAAAGAGCAGCCCTCACCCCAAACAACCCTGGCATATCCTATATTCCATACCCTGTTTAAATTTCTCCAAAGCTCAGCTCATTAAGGCAGGGGGTTCATTTTTTTTCTCCAGGGTTTTGGGTAGGCATTAAATAAATGTAAGTTTAATAAATTAACTCATTTTCAGAGATTCTTGGCTAGTCCCTTACAGTGATTGCATAGAGTAAAAGGTTCTGTAGACTTCCTTGGCTTTGGAGCTCCACGGTCCTGGGTTTGGATCCCATGTCAGTCATTTAGCAACGGTGGGACCATAAACGAGTTTCCTTTCTCTAAGCCTGTTTCTTTAACTTCAGAATAGAGATCAGAGCATTGACTCCTTAGAGCAGTGGTGAGGATGCAATGAGATCAGCTCGTGAAAGCATGTGTCTACCACAGCAGGTAGCCAGCACGTGCAGATGATTTTTGCACCCTCCTTTTGCTTTGTTTGTTTCCTTCCATCGCCCTCTAGTTTCTTTCTTCCATTGTCCTCTATTTTCTCCTTTCCTTTCTTACTTTTTGTCCTTCCTTCCCCCTTTTTTTTTATGGCCCCTTCCATCTTGCTGTACTAGGAGCAGAAAAAACCCATGAACTCCTCTTCTGTGTGTACTTCTGTAGCCCTCTCAGAGTTTGTGCGCGCACACACACACACACACACACACATGCATGCACACACACACAGCCTGCTTCTATTTCTAATTTTCCAAAAGGTTTGCACTGAACCGTATCTCATTTATTCAACATATCTTGACAAATATTAATATATGTGCCCTTATTGTCACCTCTTTCTTGACTGAAACTTTTTGTAGACTCATAATTTTTCTCAGCTCTCTAAGAATCACATTGCAGGATACCCCTGTGGGGGCATTCCTGGATAGGGGCTATTCTCCTCTCCATCTTTTTGTGCTATGTCAAGAGCACATAGTCTAAAGACAGGTATGAAACACAAGAACCTACTCATATATTCAGGGAGAGATTGCCATTGCTTTTGTCATAAGGGAAAATGAACACGAAGATTTTCAGTATTGTGGTAATCTTTGCTTAGGTAGAAGCCCTTACTTTACTGAGCTATGAAAGGGCATTATTTCTAATATTTTATGGTTAGAAAACTGAAGCAAATTTAGGCATATTTGCCCATACTAAGATACAACTGCAGAAGCCTCAGTACTTAGAATAATGTCTGCATAAATAGTGATGCTGGCCTCAGTTAGGATTAGGTACAAACTCAGCTACACTGTCTACACCAAATAGAAAGGGGTTTGTCAGTCACATATCACAAGAGGTACAGCGACAGATTATCCTGAACTGCTACTGTGGCTTAATGGCTTCTTAGAGCTGGCTGTAGCATCTCTAATAATTCCATGTGATCTAGGCAGGAAGAGAGAGGAAGTGGAAGGCACATAGCTGGCAGATTTCTGACTAGAACACATTGACCGTAATGAAGTTCCATGGTTACCCCAGCTGGGATGGAGGCTAGTGATGAAGTGCGTTGGCTCCAGCCTCTATGAGAGAGGCAGACATAAAAGGGAGGTTGTTGGAATGGGTATTGTACAGTCTCTGCAGCAAAAATAGTTGGAAATAAATGAGATAATTTTTAAAAAAGGATAAGCTTGACATTTCAGAGCTAAAAGATTCCATCTATCTATCCATCTTTTTTTTTTCTTACCAGAAAAAAAAATCGCAGTTGTCAGTGGATTCTTTTAAGTTCACACAGTGTCTCAGTCCATTCCTGCTGTTATAACAAAATACCTAAGGCTGGGTAATTTATAAAGAACATAAATGTATCTCTCATAGTTCTGGAGGCTGCGAAGTCCAAGATTAGGTGCCAGCAGATTTTGCGGCTGGTGAGGGGCCTTCTTGCTGTGTCCTCACATGGCAAGAGAGATGAGCTCTGTGTCCTCACATGGTGCAAGTGCAGGAGAACAAAAGGATCTATCTAGTTCCCTCCAGCCCTTTTGCAAGGGCACTAATTCCACTGACAAGAGCAGAGCCTTCCTGACCTAATCACTTCCCCACAGCACCATATTTTAATACTATAACCTTGGGTTTAAGTGTGCTTAAGTTCCAACATGAAAATTTTAGAGGGGCACATATTCAAACCACAGCATTCTACTCCTGACCCTCAAAATTTATGTTATCACATACAAAATACATTTATTACATCCCAGTAGCCCCCAAAGTCATAACTTATTGCAGCATCAATTTTAAAGTTAAATCCAAAATCTTATCTAAATATCATCCACAACAAATATTGGTGAGAATCAAGGTGCTATTCATCCTGAGGCAAATTCCTCTCCAGCTGTGAGCCTGTGAAATCAACAAGCTATATGCTTCCAAAATACAAAATGCTATGGGGCAGGCATAGGGAAAAATAGGAAAGAAGAAAGGAGCAAGAGTTCCCAAGTAAGTTCAAAATCAAAGAGGCAAACGACATTAAATTTTGAGACTTGAGAATAATCCTCTCTGACTCCATGTCCTACCTTCTGGACATACTGGGACAGGGCTGGCCATACTGGCCCCATGGCTTTGCTGAGCACAGCCCACACATCAGCTCTCATGGGTGGCAGTCAGGTGCCTGAAGCTCTCTCAGATGGACATTGAGCACTGGTTGCTCTACAGTTATGGGATCTTGGGAATGACCTCGTCCCTACAATTCCAGTAGGCATTACCTTAGTGAGGGCTCTCTGTGGGCTCCAAACCTGTGGCATTTCTCTGCCTGGGACCTAAGCCTCTCTGAGGCATCCTTTGAAATCTGGGTGGAGGTAGCCATGCTTGCAGAGTTGGCACTCTGGATGCTGCCAAGATTTATACCTTGTACTTTACAAAGGGGCATCCCAAGCTGCACCTGGGCTGGCTCGAGCCACAGCTGGGGTGACCAAGGAGTGCCACACTGGCACGGGGGATCTTATAATGGTAGTGGCAGCCTCAGAGATCTCAAAAATGCCTTCAGGGCCCTTCTTCCACTGTCCTGATGAATAGCGTCTGGCTTTCTGACAGCCATACTCATCTTCTTAGCCAACATACGCTTGACCACACCCTTGGTATTCTCTCCTGAACACACTTTTTTATTCTTTGTATGTCCAGGCTGAGAAGTTTCTAAGTCTTCAGGTTCTGCTTGCTTTTTGTTATAAATTTATATTTATTTCATTTTTCTCTCCTCATATTTTACTGTAAGCAGTCAAGAGAAGCCTTGCAACACCATGAAGACTTTTCTTAGAGATTTCTTTGCCAAACAGCCTACCTCATCCCTCTCAAATTCTGCCTTCCACAAAACACTAGGACATGGACACAATTCAGCCAAATTCTTTGCCACCTTATAGCACTGATGGCCTTTTCTTCAGTTTCCAATACCTTGTTCTTCCTCATTTCCATCTGAGACCTCATCAGAATTGCCTTTACCATCCATATAGTCATGCATTGATTAATGATGAAAATAAGTTCTGAAAAATATGTCATTGAATTATTTCATCATTGTGTGGATATTATAGAGTATAGTTACACAAACCAATATGGTGTAGTCTACTACACACCTAGACTGTATTGCATAGCTTATTGCTCCTAGGTTACAAACCTGTACACCATGTTACTGTACTGAATATTGTAGGCAACTGTAATATAATTGTAAGTATTTGTATGTCTAAATATACCTAAACATAAGAAGATATAGCAAAAATACTGTATAAAGGATATAAAATGGTATACCTGTATAAGGCACTTACCATGAGTGGATCTTGCAGGACTGGCAGCTGCTCTGGGTGAGTCAGTGAGTGAATGAGTGAGTGGTGAATGAATGCGAAGGCCTAAGACATTGCTACACACTGCTATATACTTTATAAACGGTGTATACTTAGGCTGTACTGAATTGATAAAAAAATTCTTTCTTTAATAATTTCAATAATGAATTAGACTTAGCTTACTATAACATTATAAACTTTTTGTTTTTAACTTTTTGACTCTTTTGTAATAACACTTAGCTTAAAACTTAAACACATGGTACAGTTGTACACAAATATTTTCTTTCTTTATATTCTTATTCTATAGTCCTCTTTCTATTTAATTTTTTTTTTTTTACTTTTTAAACATCTTTTGTTAAAAACTAAGACACAAACACACACACTCGGCTTGCACGTGGTCAGGATCATCAATACCACTGCCTTCCACCTACACATCTTGTCCCACTGAAAGGTCTTCAGGGCAATCCCATGCATGGATCTGTCATCTCCTATGATAACAATACCTGCTTCTGAAATACCTCCAGAAGGACCTGCCCAAGGCTGTTTTACAGTTAACTTTAAAAAAAATAACTAAAAGGAGTATACTCTAAAATAACAATAAAAAGTACAACATAGGAAATACATAAACCGGTAACATAGTCATTTGTTATAACTATCAAGTATTATATACTATACATAATTACATGTGCTATATTTTTATAGCTTGGCAGAGCTGTAGGTTTGTTTACCCCAGCATCACCACAGATGCATGAGTAATGTATTGTGCTGTGATGTTATGATGGCTACTATGTCCCTAGATGACAAGAATTTTTTAGCTCCATTATAATCTTATGGGACCACCCTCGTAGGTGCGGTCCATTATTGAACAACACATTGTTATGGAGTGTATGACTTTATTTTTACATTCTCATGAGGACCACTTAAGTAATCTGTAAGAAGATTAAGCTTTTTTCTATAGCTCTGCTCTTCTTCTGAGCCCTCCAAGAGTAGTTCCTTTGTGGCCAAGCTTTACCGATTACCCAATTTCAAAGCTGCTTCCACATCTTCAGGTATTTGTTATAGTGACACCCCACTCTCGGTACCAATTTCTATCTTAGTCCATTTCTGCCACCATAACAAAATACTTTAGACTTGGTAATTTATGAGGAACAGAAATTTATTTCTCACAGTTCTGGAGGCTGGTAAGTCCAAGATCAAGATGCTAGCAGATTTGGTGTCTGGTGAGGGCCTTCCGGCTGTGTCCTCACATGGTAGAAGGGCAGATGGCAATAAGACCTAGCTAGTTCCCTCCAGACCTTTTGTAAGGGCAGTCGTTAATGCCATTCATGAGGGAGGAACCCTTTTGACCTAATCACTTACCAAAGGTCCTAGTTTTAATACTATCACCTTGGTGTTCAAGTTCCCACATATAAACTTTGGTTTTTGAAACCATAGCACACAGTAAGTGCAATTCTTGGATGCTAATTTAAGTCAGCTAACTGCCAGCAAGGTCCTTCTTCTACAATCTGCCACCCACTGGTCCTTCATATTCCCCACTTTTATTATGCAGACCTATGATTGGGGTAGATAAAGCAAGTCCGACATGCCCCTTGGAATAGCCACAGTGGTTCTGTCTCCCTGTTAGCACCTTTATTACAGGTCTCTCTGCTTTCACCATTTATTAAAAGAAAATAGATGGACATACCAAAGCTCAGAAAATTTAACTCACTTACTCTTGAATCACCCAGCTAATAATAAGTAAAGTCAGAATTTAAATTCAAAAGATTTGTGATGCACAGATGCTAAGTTGCAAAAACATACTATTTCAGAGAACATGACTACATATAAATCACAATTGTATAATTTTTGTTACTTCATTTTATTGTAAGTAATCAGCTTTTGTAGTTTTCTTATTAATATTCAAACATTTATTTTGCTTTTTTAGGTCACTATTATTTATTTTAAACTTCTTCATTGTTGTTATTATTTAACTATTGGACTCATTCTGTTCTAAGCAAACTGAAAGAGTGATGTCATATAAGTGACATGACATTGGGCAGCAAACGTGTTTTTTTTTCTTTACAGTCAAATGAAACAAACAATTTATCCATGAACTCTTAGCCTGAGTGTACAGTGGAGCTGGAAAAGTTGGAGAAATAAACAAGCTCCATTTATTTCCTCCTCCTTACCCCATTCCCATCTTATCAGCACTCGAGAGAAGAATAGTCAAGTTCGTGCTCACAGATATCAAGTCCAAAATAGATTGAACTCTACCGTAGGGCCTCTCAAACTTCAAAGCTCATGTGCATTGCCCTAGAGCCTTCTTAAAATGTGGATTCTGATCAGCAGTTTGGGGAGGGGCCTTAGATTTTGTATTTCCAATAAGTTTCCAGGTGATGCTGACGCTGCTGGTCCTGTCTGTTACTTTTGACCCTGTGACCATGTTTTATTTTTTTCTTCAAAGCACTCATTACCCCTGAATTATCATGTATTGATGTGTAAACATCCATCTCCTCCCCACTAGAATGTCAGATCTCTGAGGCAGATCCTGAGCTGCTGTTGTTCACCTCTGATTTCCAGCACTAGGATTAGTGGTTAGTTTATAGGAGATGCCCTTCCAAATATCCATTGAATAAATAAATTAATCTGGAACAAATACCTTAAACAGACTGCTGACCATCCTACCTTTGAGAATCCTTATATTCCAAACACACATATGTATGGCCTCTCCACCCACCGACTGAAGGCTAATGGCTTCTTAATTATTCTGTCCAAGAGGCACTTGGTTCCCAGCAGGCCCTGCCTCTTCTTCCTTCCACTTAACCCCACCTCGTATTTAAGCTAGTCTAGGTTCCTTCAGTTACTGTCAGCATTTTAATGATACAGACAAAGGAAAATGTTCTGACTTACACAGAACAGTGTCTTACAGTGGGAAAAGTCTCTTTCTATCTTTTCTGGGTGATATAAGATCTTTATTAGGTCAGTCCCTTGCAACCTCAAGCCTCTTAGGGACGTAATCTGTCCAGCTCATCCTGTCACCCTTCGACTTAGTGACACTCAGTAATGATGTGCTCTGGCTATCATCTCTATCATCCTTGTGCAATAAGTTCGGCCACTTCCTTCCATCTTCAGTTCGTGTGGAGACCATGCAGCATCTTTACTTGAATGTGTTTGGTAATTACACTTGAGAACTCACGAAGGACAACCATTCAAATAGTTTTCAAGTGGACTTTGGCATGAGAAGGCATGAGTGTTAGTGGCAAATACTACTTTGATTTTCATATGGTGACAGAATCCAACAAACTTGATATCAAAACAACAAAAATCTTGTTTGCATCATTTGAGAAATGTTGCAAGATTTATGTACTTGCATAGTCCAAGGCACATTCACAGAGTGAGATGCTGCTCCTCCCTCAAATCTCTTTTTATCTACAATAGATCTTGTTTTAAAGGTACCTGCCCATTTATTGTAGATGACAGACTAATAAAATGAAGTCAGTTTAATAAACGCTATATCAGAATATCCCATCTTCTAATGTGGCAATGTGAAATTTCACCACTGGAGGAAGCATTTAACATTCTATTTTAATACTTTTAATAAATATTTGCAATTCCTATGATAAAGCATGCTAGTAGAAAATGCATTTCCTCCAAAATTTATGTGGCTGCTGGCAGGTGGCCATTTTCTAATTTTCTGTCTCACTTACATACATTTATTACAGATTTCTAACTACCCCTTTTTGCTCTTTAACTGGCTCAGAGCATGATGTTTCCTCTGAGTAGGAATGTGTGGTTGAAATTGAGGGTGGTAAACAAGAGCTTTCTGGTTTGCAAATTGGAGGGTTGGTCCTATCTTCTTGGGGGGTCCTTCAACATCCATTTTATTCATCCCTACAATGTATTTGAATTGAGTCTTCAGGATCCACATAGAATTTGAGAATCCTTACTCAGCTCTTCCGTACAGTGAAAGGTTGGGGACAGGCACAGGGTCAGGATTAGGAGAAGGGATTGGGTCATATATTTTGATCTATTAAACTTCGAGCTTACTCATAGAATGCTGCAGAATTTGTGAAAATGCTCAATAAAGTAATAAAACTTAGACAGTAATATCCAGGTTAAATAAACTATATTTCCAAAACAGATTGAAGGAAACCATTTAAACAAATTTTATTGTAAATCATTTTGTAGAATAGAAAAAGTAACTTTTTAAAGTTTGTCCTCACCATTTAATATACATTTCTAGTCTTAGACATTTCCATGTAAAATTAGTGGGTACACCTCAAACACCAACACTTCGAAACAAAGCTTACTATTCCTGCTAACACGTTACTATTATGACTTGTGACATACTCAGAATCTAGCCCCTTATTTACATGCTGGACTTCACTTAAAGGTATTGTCATGCTCTAATCAGAACAGAAATCTAAGTCTTTTTTAGGCATTTTCTTTCAATACTATCCCAAGGTCTTCTTGTCCTACCTATTCAATATCCCTTTACTAATTTCCTTCTTCAATTCTCACTGACACTGCTGTAGCTTATTTGTTTATTATCATTAATGACCACCATCATTCATGTAGAATTTAATCAATGCATTATCTCATTTAAGCTGTCCAGCAGTCCTGCGAGTCAGGTGATAATATTACCCCATTTTACAGACACAGAGGGAGGCAGAACATCTCAATGACTTACCCACGGTCACCCAGGTAGGAAGTCTAAGTGCTAGGACTTGAACTCTGACAATCTGACACAGGAAATGAGGCTATGGACCACTAAGCTCCCCCTGCACCTCCCACCAGCTACTGTAAAACCTTCAGGAAGGTTCTCCCTGCTTATTTTATCTTGTCTCTCCTACTCTTCTTTACATTTCTGTCACTGACTGCTTATAAAACTAAGAGTTTATATTACAATCTATAAAACCTCTGATGACACCTCCATACCCATCATTTATTTGCCCAGTCATTCATCTATCATTCATTCTGTTATTTCATTTATTCAATAAATATTTGTGGGCTATATATTATGTGCCAGGCAAAATCTAGGCACCAAGGCTATGGTAAAGATAAAAATCATCTGAAGTTTTTGCCCAGTGAATGATAATTAAGGAAATGATGATACAACATAAGCTTGAGTAGCAGTAAGCGCTATGAAGAAAGAGAAAGCAGAATAAAGGATATATGTAGACAGAGGATTTGTTGTTTTAAATAAGATAATTAGGAAAGGCCTCTGTGATGAGTAACATTTAAGTGTAGACCCAAGTAATAGGAAGGAGGATGCATTTTGGGCCAGGGGAAGAGCATTCATGAGAGACGGAAGAGCAAGTGCACAGTGCTTAAACAAGGGCTGTGCTGAGGCTGCTCAGGGGCAGCGGGGAGGCCAGAGAGACTGGAGGCAGGAGAGCTGCCGACACAAGAGACTTGAGGGAGACCGGGGGCCCCGTGGACCATACTGGTTCATTTGGAATGATATTCCTTTCACTTTCACTCACGTGTCTATATTTCCAAAATCTTCTGAAAAGAGGACACGTGTCACAATGTGCTGCTTGCCATCTCTAAAATAGAACCTGCAACTTACCACCTCCCTGACTTTGTCCAAGCTAAAAACCCCTCTTCTCTGACCTCTGAAATCTTCCCATCATTTAAGACCTATTTCCAATGCCACAGCCCAAGTTAATTCTTCCCTTATGTCCCATCCTGCTTTAGCTCCCTCCCCAATGAGGAGGAGGAGGAGGGGGAGGAATACTGTGGAAGATCTCAGAGGCCAGGCAGTCTCAGATCAAATACCAGTGCACTCCTTGCTTCCTGGGGTCCTGGGGTCCTCTGGAACAAGTGAGGATGTCTGTCCAAGCTTCAGATTGGTTTTGCTATTTAAAAAATGCAACAGCGGCAGTGCAGGAATAATCTCACAAGGTTTTGGAGTCATAAGAGAGATTATTCTTGCACATCACACAAATCCAATAAATTTTAGATTTAAATTACTTTAAGGGATGTTTGGAATCTCAGGATCCCCTTTTTTAATAACCCTAATGATATGCTCTAGTCTTATGCTTCTATCCAGTTGCTTTTCTGTGTTAGACTTTAAGTGTCTTGCGAGCAAGGACCATATCCAATTTATTATAGTATTTCCTTCAGCAGGTGATAATAGAGTGGGTTAGAAAAACTTACTATCCAAATCACCAATTTACATACTTCATCTAAAATATTTAGGATACAAATGAGGGAAGGATTTGGTAAAATCTAAATTCAAGTGTTTTTCTTTTTTTTTTTTTTTTACAGTGGGGTTGAGATAAAAGGCCTAGGAAATACAACACATGCAGAATATCTTTATCACCTTAAGGAATAATTTTTGAACAAGATACAGAAAGTACTAAACTTAGAGGAAAACCTGATGAATTTGACTGCATTAAAATACAAAATTTGGGCCTATCAAAAGTGAGTAAAATGATGAAATACAAATTATAAGAAGATACTTGCAATATAATAATCAGCAAAGATTTTGTATCCAAAAATGCACATACGGTCTCTACTAACAGACTTTAAAGAGACACAAGCCTACAGAAAATATGGGAAATATGATAAGATAGAAATTTTACAGAAAATCGGACACAAATTGGGAATAAATTAATGAAAATATGACCAAAATTCTTTGTAATTAAGGAAATAATATTGAAGATCTCAATAAAATACAATTTTATGCCCACTATATTGTAAAATGAAGATGTTTAATAATAACTATTAGTGGTAAGGACAGGGACCCTTGAGAATGTAGAAACAGTTCTGGTGGAAGTAAAACTTGATACAACCATGCTGGAAAGTGACTTGGTACTGTTTTGTGAGTTTGAACATTTTCATGCTGATGGGCCAAGAGTTCTACTTCTAGTTATGTAAATTAGAGAAAGTTTTACTCATAAGTCCCAAAAAATATGCATAAGGATGTTCACAGAAATATTATCAGAACAAAAACCCAGAAACAACTCTAGTGTCCTTCAACAGCATAATACCTACCATGGACTGAATTATGTCCCCCCAAAACCATATGTTAAAACTCTATCACCCAATGTAACTGTATTTAGAGATGTAGCTTCTAAAGAGGTAATTAAAGTTAAATGAGGTCGTAAGGGTGGGGCTCTACTCCAATAGGACTGGTCCTTATAAGAAAAGGAAGAGACGCAGGGGTGTGTACATAGGAAAGGCCATGTAAGGACACAGTGAGAAGGCAGCAAACCAGGAAGAAAAGACTCACCAGAAACCAACCCTGCCAGCACCTTGATGTTGGACTTTCAGCCTTCAGAATTGTGAGAAAATAAATTTCTATTGTTTATGTCAACCAGTCTATATTTTGTTATGGCAGCCCTATCAAACTAATACCATATATAAATAATTTATGATGTATGCACACAATTAAACATTATACATGAAGGGGATGAATCTTAGAAACATATTTACTGATAAAGTCAGTTAATAAAAGACTATATTCAACACTATGCCATTTTTATAATATAAAGTTTAAAAACAAGAAATAGTTAATATATACTATTTGGGGATATATACATATGAGTTAAGACTATTTTTTTTAAAGGGAAGGAATTAATGAATATAAAATCTAGGAAAATGTGAAGACTGAGGAATAGGATGACAAAGACCCTCATGAAGAAGCAATGGAATTTTTAATGTTCTAGTTTTTAAGTCAGATAATGAGTTTACAAATATTCATTCTCTGTCTCAAACTCATTTATAGATAATATGATATTGTTTTTAAGTATCAAATGGTATGTAAAAGGGAACAATAGCTATTTTTTTCTCTTTAGAGGAGTACCTTTCTCTCATATGCAAGTGTCTTAGTTCATTTGGGTTGCTATAAGAAAACACCATAAGCTGAGTGGCTTAATAAAAAACTGAAAGTTATTTCTCACAGTTCTAGAGGCTAGATCAATGTGCTGGAAAATTCAGTGTCTTGTGAAGGCACTTTCTTGTTCATAGATGGTGCCTTCTTGCTGTGTCTTCACATAGAGAAAGAAACCTCTCTCAGGCTTCTTTTATAAAGGCATTAATCCCATCTATAAGGGTTGCACCCTCATGACCTAATCACTGCCCAAAGATCCCACCACTTAATACCATCGTCTTAGGGGTTAGGATTTTAACATATAATTTTGTTTGTGTTTGGGGGTATGGAGGGGACACATACATTCAGACTATAGCAGCAAATATGTAGCCTTAAATTTTTTTTTAATTGCAATTACTTTCTTCTCCTTTTCCTTCCCAGCCTTTACCTTCTTCTTCTTTCCATATAACTTGGTGCTTTAGAAACTTCAGCATCAGAGGAATAGCCAATTTCATTAATTTTTTGTTATGAAAAAAAATCCCACTAATATAACAGGTATGTGAGAGTACAATATTCAGAATTGATTCCTGTATAAAATTAATTCTCAGTTACTTATAATATTTAATTTGTATATGCAAAGTACCCCAGTCACCGAGAAGATAATTGACTTTTCTCTGAAGTCTCTCTGTCTACATATTAATTTCATCTTCTCTCTCAGCCCCACATACTCATTGAAACTCATTGCTATTATCTGTGTGTACATAGAGGAACTGCAATATCAATAAGTTCGTCAAACATCATCATATCTGGTCTGTTGGGCAGAATTTGTTTATGTTATCCCAATTCTATAACCATACAACATGGAACAATTGCCTTCCAACACCTTATGGATTCTTTTCTTTTTTCTCTTTCACCACTAAAGGTTTAAGTGTCACTGTAAAATAGCTACATTAAAATACTTATGGCAAAGTCTCTAATGGCTAAGGAAGCAAATTTCCTAATCTTTAATTGGCAATTTTTATAAAGTTTAAATTCTAACAATATTCATTAATAGCCTATTATATTCCTCGTTTAGTCGTGGGACCATAACACTTACACAGAATGGGCAGAGTAACTATTTCAAGGAATTTTTAGTCTGATGTATATGTTGGTAAGAGGTGGGAATGTTGCTGAGATGGGTTGTGATATTTCTCCCTACTAACACGTTACATTTTGATGATATTTTATTGCCACTCTTATCCTAACGTCTTCAAAACAAACTGTCTTACCCTATGGAATGTCTTCTGACAACCGCTGACCCATTTGGCTTTAATCAGAAAGTTTTGTGCAAGACATTACCCAAAAAGCAGGGAGGGCTGTTGAATTACCATTATCATTATTATTATTATTTTATTTTACTCAAGGAAATAGATTAAATGTGAAATATTATTTCAACATTAATAATTTAGAGTGACAGCTATCAACATCACTACCACTGGCTTGGAGAGTTTAATGATTGAAAAATAAGTTTCTTTTCACAAACACCAACACATTTCATTGGCTGGCTGTGTCTAAGCAGGAAACACCGGACAAATGATGGAATGTTCATATCACCAGAGGGATCCTAATAAAAAGGTTTTCTTTTTTTTTTTTTTGCGGATGATTCCAAAACGCAAGCTGCATTAATTTTTCTTTTAAAATAGAGTTTCCTTTCTTTTCTCATTCAGTGAAGTATATTTTCCTTCCGATGCTAAATCTGTACATCCCAAAGGCACGAATACCAAAGCAGACTTCCTTGTTCCCTAATTATCTTTGGCGGAATTAGTATCATCAAAAGAAAATTCCAGCAAAATTGACTTACATAAGTAGGAGAACAGGAAACAGCATGTCATTTAAAAAGTCATCTGTTCTTGTGGCCCACCCACAGCAACACAGGGATTGAAGTCAGTACCCTCTGCTGGAAACGTCACCAAGGCGTGCTGGGGAGATAGAATGGGAAGATTGATGCCAGGTCTCTGGATTGTCCTGGTGGTTGTGTTATTGTGAGGAGCCCTTGGTGTTAGAGGGATGATATGGGTGGTACTTTACCATTTGTTGTGTCTGTGCTCAAAGAGCCACCACTTTCATTCTCAGGTTTACAGATCTTGGTGTTTGGAGTTAGACCTAAGTTTTTTGTGAACATGCCTAAGTGTCATTGTGTGATATTGGCTTAGGTAGTGATTGGAGTTGTTCCTTCCCTGAAAATTGACCACCGGCACTTTGTGAATCCCACTGGGCCCTTCATGTTCTCTTGTAATGAATTTCCATTTAATTTTTACTTTTGTTGGGTGGACTGGAATCCATAAATATAAATGGGAGAGCTACTGGCCATTATGGGAGCTATAATTCAATCCACTGGAGGCTCTGACAAAACATGCACTGGCTAGAATTCGATTCTTACAGCTCACGATTATCAGAAATTCTCTATTGAATTACAACCCAGTAATGTCTATTTTCTCGTGCATTATTCTATCTGTAATGGTAACAAAATCATGCTAATCCATTCTGATTTTTTTTTTTTTTTTTTTTTTTGGTGACACTGAAGCTGAATAGCCCCTCCAGCCCACCTCTCACATCAAAGTGCTTCTTCCCTGTTGGGCCTCTTAAGGACAAAACTGTATGTATTCCACTCTTTGGCACACTCTAATCTTTCCATTTCTGTTACAATACTTCATTAGTTTGACTACCTCATTGCTTTGTAACTTTGAAGAAGGGCAGACGTGGAGCACACTTGAATCCTCAGTAACCTCTGGCAAGGAGGATCTGCTCTTCCAAATATTTCAGCTATTTCCTCCCCACTGGCTTGCTATCACGGCTGAGTTCCTGTGAGGAGCAGATATGAACCTGTGCCCTCCCACCTTGAGCATCATAAATATCTTTCAGATAATAGATAATTCACCCGATCTTATGCGTTCCTGTGCACTTAAGAGATTCTCAGTATGAAGAGAAAAATGCATTTTGATTTGAGGCATTCCTGGGTTTTATAGGTGTGCTAAATTATAACCCTATAATGGTGAGGGAACTATAGACTTCTCCCTTTACCAATGGGAGCTTTATCTCTTCCTTTTTCCTTTCCCCGACCTCAAAAGAAACATCTGAAAAGCTATCCGATGCAATAAACAGTAATATTCCCCTGTCTATAACCCCTTGTTTGCGATATTAAACAAATGCGTACGGGCAACATGGATTGCATGTGTATGTGTGAAGTAAGAGAATGTTGTTACTTTAAATCTTTGAAAGGAAATGTGAACCTCTGCACAAAGAAAGCTGTTCCATTTTGGTGTGCTCTAAGGATTAAAAAAGTGTCCTTCTATTAATCCTGTATCTGCCTGGGTCAAATTTACTAGTCTTAATCTTGCTCTCTGGAGCTAACCTGTTAGTCGCATCACTTTTCATAGGATATTTTCTCCAAATTTGACTATTTTGGTCAAATTTCTTTTACGTCTCCTTTGTACAGTTTCTATAAGTCTTACCTCTGTGATAATGGATTCTGGAACTCTCCCAGTCCTGATTAACCATTCTCATAGCATGTCCCTGCATTAGGATGGCCTCACAGTGGAGCCCATTTAAATATTGTCTTAGGATAGTTTCCCCTGTAAGAACCTGAGCAACGCGGTGTACACACCATGCTTGGTGCATGTGGTTTATTTGGGAGGTGATCCCAGGAAGCTCAAGTGAGGAAGGGTGGAATGGAAAGTTAGTCAGACAAGTGACAAAAGCCAATAAAGTATGTGTTAATGAGCTGATTACTGCTGTGGGCAAGGGGGCTCCATTGCACTGGGACCCTCTGAGAAACCATGTGGAACATGCCTCAGAGTCAGTCCATGGGTGTTAGGGAGGCCTTGGTATGTAACCACCCATGTTCCTCCCCCAGCTGGGAGAAAGCTAACCAGGTGGCATTTACGCCCAGCACTTCTTCTTTATGCCTTGCTGTGTAAGAAACATAAAGGTTTCTTGCTGTAAAGAACAAAAGAAACCCACAGGCCAAGAAGAAAAGAGACCTAGGCTTTTGAGGGAGAGTTATGAGCTGCTGCAAGCTGCCTACTTTGGCAAGAGTGGAAGTCAGGTGGTCTGCGGGGATACGGAGCAGAACATCCGGAAGGGCTGCTACAGATACGGGGCTGGTAACGTAGATGGGACATCTGGCCAGGCATTGGGTGACAGGGGATGTAGCCCATGAAGCTGCAGAATTTAAATCCTTGCCGAAAGTATGACGGTCTAAAATAATAATATTAATGATAGTAATAACTTAGAAGCTATACTAGGCAAACAAAACGTGTCAATCAGTTTGTAACCCATTGTAGCAATAAGCAGCAGCGGCAGTGGCAAAATTGAGTGCATGTCCCATCTAGAGGGGGCTGCCATGCCTCAGCTCCAGCCAATGGTGGCCATTCAAGAATATGGGTCCATGTTGCTAGATCTTCTGATTTCTTTTTGTGAGAATCCAAAAATCAAGACTTTATAGGAAACATCTTGATTTTTAAACACTATGGATACTGAATTTATCTGGGCCCTATGAAACACATTTGGGGCTTTCCACCTCCAGTTTACAGACTCTGCTCTAATAGCAACGGCAACAACAGCACAAGGACTACCGGAACCAGGGGCTCATTTGTGCATTTCTGGATAAACTGGTTTGCTAGCACACGCTTATTCCATAGAAATCAAGTTTCTGATAGAGCTTAAGAAAAGGGGATGAAGAGCATGCAATGACAGCAGAAATGGTGCAGTCTCTATCACTAAATAAACTTCATTTCCACTGAGCCTAACACCGTCTTTGGAGTGTAGTGGGGGCTCCAAAATAGGTCAACAGTTTTTCCCCCTTGTTAATGTAACCCAGGTTAAAGCAGCATTGCTTTGCATCAGGAAAATTTAAGGTAGAGCTTTGATCTCTTTCCTATTAAAATAAAGTAATGCATTATCCTGACCTTAAAAAAGTAGTCTTAATTAGGGTCCTTGAATGAAGTAATTGACCTTGACATTGCCTTCAGCTCAGGGCACAAAGCTGTTATCAAAACAACTTATCGAGAAGTAAGACATGCTGCAATAAGAACTATTTATTTAATGATTCCACTTTGTAGAATTTTAAGCTCCCAGAACCCATACACTGCAAAGACAAATAGTAGGTTTGTAGTGGCCAATAAGGCGACTACACTGTATTAGAATGAAATCCATGTCGAGATTATGCATTGGTAAAAAAAAATACAGCCTTTGTTTAAATACTAGTATTTTTGATATTTTTAACCTAGTTGATTTGCATCTTAACAAAATTGTTTAGTTGTGAAATGTCTCTTTGACGGGTTGCAGGGCATCTTTTTAGCATCAGCACAAAGCATGGAAATAAAGAAGTACTGCAAGAGCATCGGACTAAAAGTCAAGACGTTTCATTCTTGTTGCCATCCAGTGTGGCCTTGGAAAACACTTTTGTATGATCATCTTTAAATTCCGTAAAGCTTTATTATCTCATAATTATTGACTTCTTAGTTTGACCTTTCTCTGTCCCATTTTTCTTACCTAAAAATCAAGTTACGATCAATTCCTCTTATGAAGACAAACTCTGGGCAAAATGGAAAGATGAAAAATACGTCTTTGTAGTTCTCAAGACCTTCTTTTTGGTGGTTCTTTCTCTTCCATGACCTGCTTCCTTCCTCAGTAGCCCATTCCCCATACCAACATGCCACTTTGTTGCCCCAGTAAACTCTTACTTTCTTACCAAACTGAGTTTTTTTCTCCAGATCTCCAATCAGCTATTCACCCCATGGTAAAAAAGAACTAGCCAACAACTGTCCTTTGTTGCGCTTGCACTTATTTCTGGTTGCTTGAGTTAAGGTTTCACTCTCCTGTTATAGAAATTCAAGAAATAAGTATCCAAGTGGTAGAAATCTCAGGGTGCCAGTGAAGAATGATTTCTACTCTCCCTCCAGGCTAGGAAATGGGGTGCACACATAGTATAGAAACTTGAGGCCCAATCTTGGTACAGGTTGTGGACGCAGACTGTGGTAGGGGCAGGAAGAGGGCTCAGGTTCTGTGCATTTCAGGTGGTAGACAGGAAGGAGCTATGGCATGAGAAGGCACTGGGGGCACAGAAATGAACATAGCATCAGCTGCCCCTCAGCAATTTACAGGCTAGTGGAAGAGACGGAAGGAAGCAGAGATTTCCCAGGCGATGCAATGTCTGTACTGTCAGGCCCAGGGAGGGCCAGCTGAGATGCAGTTTGGCACAGGCCAACAGACCCACCCCGTCGTGCTTTTCAACCCTTTGTCTGACGATATCTGTCCACAATAATCCAATCAGACTATGTAGCATTTTCCCCAAATTCTTGTCTTCTGAAAAATCATCTTTCTCCTCCACCTATTAATTTCTTCCCCTTGGTGTCAAGTCACTGCCTCTGTGCTAATCCCACTTCCCGCGATGCATATAGCGCAATAATTATCTCTGGTTTGGACTCCTCACATCACTCCTGGCTCTTCCCTGTGTCCATCAGACAGTTCAAGAAATTCTTCAGCTTATTCTGTAGCCCTGAGTTTCATGTCGGTGTACCCGACATGGTACCTTGTGTCTCAATAATAAAGTGTACGACAAAATCCTCTGAGAAATCAGAAGAGAAAATATTTAATAGAGATAGAAGAGTTAATAACATTTTCACCAAGGAGGCATTTCCTCTGGTCTTGAAGTACAATCTGGAGTTTGGCAGGAAGAGGGGGAGGGAGGCATTTAGGCTGAGGCATAAAAAATTTTGTATCTTTGGAGAAGAACAAGAGGTTTCAGGAGGAAGTCATGTCTGCACCTCCTTGACCTGCCATACCTGTGTACTTCGTAAGAAGAGCTTTGACACCCAATCAACACAACAGAGTTTATCTCTGAAAGTCCAGAGTCCATGCTCCACAATGCATGTATGGAAAGAACAGAAGGAAATTGCCTTGTGAAAGAGAAAGTTTCAGAAAGACCTTGCTAGTGAGCTAATTTGATATTATGGAGTATAACAGTTATTGGCAGAAATAACTGTGTATTAATAACTATCTTGGCCCCAAAACCTTTCTGATCTTGGCCCTAAGACCCAACACACACACACACACACACACACACACACACACACACACACACACACACCTCAATCAATACCTTTCAGCACTCTCCACTCACCCCACTCCAAAAAACAGCTCCTCTCATTTTGCATTTGGTCCCGAGATATTTCCTTAACAATAGGTGGGACCCATCTTTCTGATTTTCACTTCCTCCCACCAGGAGGTAGAGATTTATCTTGACAAACTGTTTGGGAGTGCTAGGGGAATATTAATAAAATGTGGACGTGCATCCTGCAGCAGGGAAGAGAATGCCCGAGAAGTTTGAAAGCTTCTGTGGGAGATTAGAGGCGGCTGTGAGGAAATGTGCTCCCCGGTAGTGAGTTCCCAGCGCAGATCTTTCTCTATCCAGGAATCTCTAATTACTAATACAGTACATGAACAGTATGATATGTCCTTACAATTGTAGACGCCTTTTCAAAGATAATCTTTAATAGTTTATTTGACAACCTGTAAAATTATAGAAAATTATTAGTCTTGGGAATTACAAAAATCCCTGTAGTACAGTCAAACAATAAAATTATAATTACCTGTGGGTAATTGAAATTTAACTGTTTTTTTATTGTATATTACACATCAATAGCAACATAAGTTCAAGAGGTTTTTTCTTCTTTCCTTTTTTCTTACAGAACCTGAGAAAATGGACAGCACTGTTGGGGGCTTGTGAGTTCCTGTCACAGTACTGAGCTTGAACAATTTCGATTAAAGCCCCATGTTTGAGACTGTCATTAGACCTGCATTAAATTACATATGTGGAGTGTTAAAAAATAAAGAGTATAGTAGCTTTTTCCAAGCTACCTAAGGTAGGTAGTTAAGGCCTTGATTATCTTTAAAGATCTATTTTTCCCTCCACTGAAAGTCATTGTTTCTTTCATTAAACATAAAACACATTTAAGAACACTAAGCTGTGCAGACAGGAATATTAAGATGGCATATTCCAAAGTACCTTTGTTCTGTATTCATTGCTCTGGGTTGACGTCTGCATTGTATAATGAGATTTTATTATTTAGCTCTCACTCAGGTGAACTAAACAGGACTGGGTTGGGGCCTCTAATTCCCTGGGCTTTGGATAAGGTGGGCACTTGCCTTCCTCCTCTTCCTCATTCAATCTCCCCTTCCACCACCCTCCAAGAAAAAAAAAATTAAAAGCAAAAACACATAAGCATCTTCAAATCAAAGCAAGGTGCTGGCGTTTCAATTACACCTCATCATTTCTCCTTTGAGTCGCAGAGAACTCAAAGCACCTTCAGGCTTCACGCCTCTGGCTTCCCTTGTTTGAAGGAACCTTCTGGTTCTTCCCAGCTGGAATAGTGGTTTAACTGAGTGGAAAGAAAGTAATAGACCTGCATGTGGGAAAAAAAGGTCACCAGCAAAAGGACCTCTCTTTTGCAGAAATTGTCTCCACCCTTTGCTGCTCGTCCTCACTCAAATCCTTCCTCCATCCCTGCCTCAGAGTCCTGCCACTTCCTGTCTGTAAACATGGCTGTAAGGACTTGGGACAGCCAGGGCCTCGGGACGGCCCTTTGAAGTCTTTATCCAGAAGTAGCAGCCTCAGGCCAAGTGGTCTGACCCAGTTACATCTCTGTGGTTTGGAAAGCAATGAGCATTTAAATCTACTTCTGTTTCACCTAGCACTTTCTGATTTTCACCTCTTTGGAAAGAAAGAAACAGAATCAAAGGATGTGGAATGTTCAGGGCTGATACAAGAAATTGGCAGGCTAGTGCCATCCTTTCTTCTGTAAATAGTCAGAGGGGTTCCCTGTGGGAGAACATGAGGCCTTCAACTACCATAGTCATCACTGGGGAGTTCATGAGACATGAGGCAGAAGGAGGTGCTGCTTCTTCCAGACTTTTGCTTTAATTATAGTAAGTGAACTGAGAGAAAGAAGACAAAAGAAAAGGAAGTTCAGAAACACTAGCATCAACTCATTTCTTACGTCCTCCTTCATTGATTCATTGACAAATGTGATGGCAAACACCAAAAGAAACACACAGTAACTTTCTAGATAGAACAAGATTTCCTGTTCTCTATGGATTGAATTTTATCCCCCCACCTCGCCCCCAGGTCATATGTTGAATCCCTAAACCCCAGTGCAATGGTATTTGGAGATGGACCCTTCAAGAAGTGATTAAGGTTTAGATGAGGTTGTAAGGGTGACGCCCTCATGAATGGGATCAGTGCCTTTATAAGAAGAGACACCAAAGAGCTTGCTGTAGCCCCCACTGCATGTGTGCAAAAAGAAGAGGGTCGTGTGAGCACACAGCAAGGTGGCAGCCAGGAAGAGCTCTCAGGAGAACTCGCTGGCACCCTGATCTCGGATCTCCAGCCTTCAGAATTGTGAGAAAATAAGTTTCTGTTGTTGAAGCCACCCAGTCTATAGTATGTTACGGCAACCTGAGGTGACTAATGTGCTATCAGATAGCAGAAGTCATAGCTTCTTCAATCTTAAGAGCCAATGTTGAAAACCAATCATAGATAAAGCATTTCTCTGGAGAAAATGTAGTCCTCTTAAAATTAATCCAACATAATTATTTAATAAGGCCCCTTAAAATGACAAATATTATCATCTATCCAAAGGTGGGTTAGGAAATATGTATACCATCCCGAGCATTAAATCCACTTTGCAAAATGATAAAAAACTAATGTATTGCCTTCATGTAGATGAACATTCAAGGTAGATAATGTTTCTCTACAGATGGGGAAAACTCAGTTTGGGGTTCCATGCATTCATGATTTTGTAAAACGTCAATTTGTTATGATCTTTCAAAACAGGGACCAGCTTACATCTGATTTACTTGTTAATCATCTTTGTCTTCCCACTAGAGCATAAACTCCATGAGGGTGGGCATATTGCCATGTTTATCACTGTCATTCCCACAATCCTCCACTGATTTCACACTGAAAGTCCATGCATGTTCCGGCCCCTGCCTGCTTCTCAGCTCCGGTCCTCCACCACTTTTCCCTCACTTCCCTCCCACTAGTCCCTTGCTGATCTTGAGCATACCAATCCTCCTGTTGTCCACTTTGCTTTTTTTTTTTTAGTTCACGTCTCTTCTCACCTTCTCAGAGAGGTCTTCCCAACTACTCTTCTAAAACCCATATCCCTTCAAACCAGGCATTACACTTCTCCTTAATCTGTTTTATTTTCCCTCATAGTATTTATCACCATCTAGAAAGAGATATTAGCACTGATAAACACTCAATAAGATTTGCTGAATGGGTAGCATTTTAAAGGTCAGTGAAGAACAGCTCAGGATGGGAAGTGGGTATAGAGGTCACAGTGACCCCACATTACCCTCCGTGGTCCCTGAGCCATAAACAGAAACAGGGTTAGCAGAAGGGGTTTGCATAGCAGGGAACAACTAATCATTGATGGATTGTTTCAATTTTTATATAAAAATTTCTCATCTTTGATTTCTAAAATGGAAACAGGTGATCTACACAGAGTTAAAAATTCTACATTGGGTCCAACAGTTCAGCATTATGTTGAGGAGATAAATGTGGAAACTATCAAATCCATAATAAGGTAAAACCTGGTTCCCACCAATTTAATCTCCATTAAAAGCCTCATAAACCACATTTTGGTAAAAGGGACTAATATCTATCTCACAGCTATGCCCAGCTTCTAACTCAATTGGCATATGTTTCTTCATATTCCTCTTTAAGAAGTCAATGGTTTATGAAATTATCCAAATATCTGAATCTCTCCTTAGCCAGAAAAAGTCACTAAATGCAAAAGAATTTAAACTGAATGCATTCCATAATCCCCTCCAAGTTCACTCCCACCCCCTGTGCAAGCTTTAGTTGCAAGAAAAAAAATGCATAAAAAGCTCAATAAATTTTGAGTGGGTGGGTGGCTTCATGATTTTGACTCAATGCCCTAATTTTAATTCAAGCCGCTGAAAGATGAGGCTTAAAAATTGCCAAACACTGTCCTTTCCACTCTGTCCCCACACCCTCATCAGATCATCTTTCTATTTCGAGAAGAGTGAATATAGACGCCTTTTCACTCAGCAGAACCACTGTGGGTCCTGTGGGAGGAAAGGTGGGGTACCTCCAAGATAATCCTCGAGAAAGGTGTCCTTTCCTGAAGACTCTCTGGAATCCTTAATATGCTCAAGATGTGGGTCTTGCAGCTACATGGTGGTGTGAGTGTCAAGGGTCATGTGGGAGCCCCAAGGATCTCTCAGTCTGGACAGCGCCCTTTGTGCAACTCCGCTGAGGGCTCTTTGACTGAATATCTTCTGGTAGGTTTTAAAAATGTCAAAAGCAAGACAAAGTTCCAATCTTTGGCTTTCTGGAAGATTCCCGTCTCTTTGTGTCTACTTTAAAATAACCATCGACTTCCAACACTCCTAGGCCACTGGCAGTCTCCCCAAGGGCTTAACAATATGCATCAGGCAGAGATCGTGTCTCTCCCTGAGTGTCCGTATCCTAGAGGCAGCAAATCCCTACAGAGGCCAAGTTATCAAAGAGTGGATTTCTCTCATGCCTGGAGGCGACCTCACCCTGTTCTAAGTTTCGTATGCTCTGTAAGTCTTTCAGACTGAAATTAGATACCTGGTTGACAAAAGTTTTCTTCACATCCCTTCCAGCTCTAGGAGTCCGGGTTTTAGCTCAGTCCCAGATAATTCTTGTAGTGAAAAAGTGAAACTTCTGTTCTAGCTAATTCAGTCTTCGGCACATTTGCTACTGTTTTTTAGAAGCCAGAGGCGATTTACAAGAGAACTTGCAAAGCCATTTTGCCTGAACAAACTCTCCATCTGGTGATTCACTGAACATTATCTCATATTTCTTAAAGGAAGAAACAAGGAATGGACTTCAAAGGCCTCATGTTGATGTTTACCTGCCAAGGGACCTTACTCTGCTGACTCTCTAAGTTCGCATGTAAATTTATATTTAAAAACACTCTTTGGGCACAATTTCCCACTATTCCTTTGCTTTCAGTGCTTAGGTCAACAAAGTTGCAAGTTGAGGCTCTGTCCACATACACAGAACAGAGTAGCTAAATTAGGAGGGATTTGTTAAAAAAAAAAAAAAAAAAAAAAGACTCCATTTTTTATGTCATGAGACCTACAAATGAGTTTGAGTATTTTTAGTCAGTTGTTCTGTGGTGCCTAAGACCAATGCCAATGCTAAGGCATTTCACATTCCCTCTTGTGAAAAACATAATGATATCTAGAGATCCTTGTCATGCAAAGGGAAGAATAGGGTCTGCAATGGTGCAGGGGTGATTATGACCCCTCAGGGGCTGGGCTATTGTCTCTGGGATACTCTGAATTTCCCACACCACCTCCTCCCCCAATCCCAGCCCTTTGCCTTCTCCGACTCCTGGTTACTGAGTCACCCTTGGCGGTCTGGCGTCCCTGCAGACTTTGCTTTGACCCTGTTGTCCTGTTCTTCCCTGATTTCCTAAAGCCAGATGTGCCCTCTCGTTTGAGAACTGCTTTTTTTTCACTCACTGATTGCATCACTTCTGCTTCTGCCTTTTTTTCCCCTAGAGATAATATCTCCCCATCAAGTCGGTTTTCTTTGCAGCCACATGTGCCTAGGGAAAGAGATGCCTCTCGGCTCCTGCCTCTTCCAAAACGCTGCTCTCTTAAGGCCACTTTCTGGTTCTCATTCAGCTGATTTTCTTTGTGTTTTCACTCTTTAATTTGTCATTCTCTTTCTGTGACCCTTGTTGCTATTTGACTTTGGATCTCGCCTTCTTTTTATCAGCCTCTTACACTCTTAACTTTGGGGGCAAGCATCTGGGCCAGACTAATGTAGAAAGAGAGCCAGAAAAAAGGAAAGAGAGATTGACTGGGCTGAGAAAGGGTGTGAAGTTCGCAGGACACAGGGAGATGGAGGTGTTGCACACAGCATTACGAAATGGAACAGACTAAGACTGGATTGCACTCATTCACTTACACATGCATGCATTTGTTCATCCACTAAACACTTGTCTGGAACAAATACTCTACTTCTTAGTTGTCTCTTTTATAAGATTGTTCACAATCATTTCTTCTTGCTGTACAGGAATCCTAGACTTACACAGTCATCCTCCACCACAGATGTAAAATGTCCCTTGTTTGAGCCAGAGACAAGCTGCTCTGGTCCTTGTCTCTTACTTTGTCTCTGGCAAAACACAGAACACTGGACTAAGGCACAGCATGAGAAATTTGAGGCCTTCCCTAAGGTGATCATTCAATCAATCATTTAACTGATATTTATTGAGCAAGAACCTAGTATGTGCCAGGTATTGTTCACGACACTTAGGAAATAGCAATGAATAAAATAAAGTCCCGGGTCTCATGCAACTTATGTATTAGATTGAGGGGAGATACACATATTCTTTCAGGTGTTGGTAATTCTATGAAGAAAAATCAGGTAGGGCAAAGAGACAATAATCACTGGGGAGAGAACTTGCATCATTCAATACAGTGATAGGAAAAGCCTCTACCAATAAGGTGTCATCTGGGTGAATAAAATGTGGGAGTGGACCATGTGCATATCTAGAGAAGAACCTTAGATACAGAAAGCGGGAAATTGAAAACCCTCAAGCATGAGGGTGCTTGACATATTCAAAGAATAGCAAAACTTAGACGTATCTAGCACATCCATCTCCTATGAGCACCTATAGACCTTGCATTTTCCAAAAAAAATAACACTCACTTCATTGTACCACCTGTTTAATGCTTATTTTCTCCCTAGGCTGCACACTACATGAAGCAGGAAATATGACTGCTTGGTTTACCCCACATTCCCATGCTTATTTGATATCTAGTACATCAGAGGTGCACCATAAATAGTAATCAAATGAATGAATGGATGTCTGAATAAACTGCCCTATAAAATGAGATAATGCACATAAATCTTTTAGCTCAGTGCCGGATATACACTATACATTGAATAGATTACAGGGACAGTATGCTGCTGTTAATGCGGGTGACGATGATGCAATCCAGGAAAAGATGCACTTCTTTCTAAAGATGGAGAGACTGCTCCTGGTCCCCATGTAGGTCTATACAGTAAGAGGGTCACTTTAACCATTTCTGGCTAAAATACTTCCAGTTGGCTTGTGCCCCGTGAAACCCCAATGATAGCAGTAAATGCATCTACAATGACATAAATATGTAACAACATCTGTAGAATACAGAACTATTTATGTCTTAATTTATTATAGCCTTACAAACAAGGAGCAAAGTCTTCAGAGAGAAAACAATCAGATGATATAAAATGAAGATTACTGTCTCAGTGAGGGGTTAGTGAAGGAAAACATAGCTATGTGAATTCAGTTTTACTCTTCTGGTCCAGGTAGAGAATTAGCAGATATTTCAAAGATCCAACCTTCACAATGTTGTGGGTATCACAACAGATGAAGTTCCGCTTTTGAAATAAGGGAGGAGTATATATCTCAGAAATCGAAGAAAGGTCATGTTGTCATTGTGCTATGAAACATTCTGGGTTTGACTGTAAACAAATCACCTAGTGACAATTAAATCACAGACACATGGAATGTTAGAGCTAGCAAGTCCTATAGAGGTTATTTCACAAAGCTCCTTTAATACTTCATTTCATGGATAAGGGAACCCACACCCTTGGGATGAAATGTCTCACCCAAACTCACACCATCAGTGGTGCAGCTAGGAGTAGAATCTAGATCTTCTGTCTGAGATCAGTGTTGCTTCAATTAATCTTCATAACTCCACACCTAGTCTCCCTGCTTCCATTTTTGTCCATCTATAATCTATTCTGCATATAATACCAAGATCATATTTTAAACTTGAAACTCAGATCATTTTATTATACCTGCCAAACTCTCTAATCATTTCTCATTGCAATTAAAATCCAAATTTCTTAAAATGGTCTACAGTATATCGTCACACACTATGATGCCTGGCACACAGTAAGCACTAATAAATATTCGCTAAATAATAAATGAACACATGAACTACTTTTTTCTCCCCCCAAAATTATAAAGGTGGCCAATCATGGTAAATCTGCAGAGATAGCTTTATATAAATAAAATATTCAATAATATTTCCTTTAACATTAATGTGTATGATGAAATGTGAGCTGAGTGAAAGTGGGTTAAGTGAATTCAACAATCAGGCCCAAATAATTTATTTTAATCTCCGTCATCTAGTGGATGGTCACTCAATTCCTGTCTGGCCCAGCCTCATTGAGCCTGTTTACCAATGATTTTTGATGACAATGTGGAAAGGAAGCTTATAAAATCTAAAAGGCACAAAGCTGGAAAGGATAGTGAATATAACAATCAACATTCAAAATTGTTTCGACAGGCCAGAATTCTGAGCCAATTCCAATAAGATGAAATTTAATAGGTATAAATACAATGTCCTGCATAAAAGTTCAAATAATTAATTGTATAAGTTCAGGATGGAGAGACGTGGCTTGGCAGAAGTTCACGTAAAAGAGATCTGGAGGATTTAGCTGACCACAATTTAATAAGACCCATCAGTGTGAGGCAGATGCTTTAAAAAAAATCACATTCATAGGTTGCAATAGCAAAGGACCCTTTTCTAAATTACAGCCAGTAATAGTCTTTCTATACTATGTAGCACAGACCACATTCGGAGTATTTTGTTCTCTTCTGGGTGCCATATTTTAAGGCGGACACTTAATCCTGAGGAAGAAAACTAAGACGGGGAAAGTTTGAAAACAAACCACGGTCGAAAGAATTGAAATCCAAAATCAAACCAGTATTTTAAGTTTTGAGAGATATTAGGAGGGATTCGTTTTTGCTGTTCTGGAAGTCAGAACCTGGAACAACGGCTCTAAGTGGGTAGTTAATATACTGTTATTAATAACAGATTTTTGGATTAATGAATAAATGACATCAAGGAGGAAGCAAACTTTTATTGCACATGGGGAAAAAATCACATGTACTTGGAGTAGTTTGATAATAGAGATAGCCACCTAAACAAGTTGGAACACATAAACTGCTTGCCACTAGAGATTGTCAAAGCAACACAGAAGTAAATAACGAAACCTCAAAAGTTAGAGACACTAAGGCCAAGAATGGTGGTGCACACCTGCAGTCCCAGCTCTTTCGGAGGCTGAGGAGGGAGGATCACTTGAAACCAGCAGTTAGAGGCTGCAGTGAACTATGATTGTACCACTGCACTCCAGCCTGAATGACATAACAATACCTCATCTCTAAAAGAAAAAAAAATTTAAAGTTAGAAACACTGAGTGATTACATGGGCTCCGCATCTACAATCTTAAGCGTGGTGCTCCTTTTCCACCTCACTAACTGTCCAAGATGATCATCTCAAGGGTCTCTTTCAATTCCACAGTCAACAATTCTCTGCATGTGGAATTAGTGGCCTTAAAATTGAAACATTTCCCAAGAAACTTCACTTATTGTCCTCAAATACATAGTCAGATGCTATTCTGGAGCCTCAGAAAGTAAAAAGAAAACTTTGCCTCTTTTGGCACTAATATATAAATCTTAACAACCCAAGATAAGAAAAATGAAGATGTTAAGATACTGCTACAGGCCACAGTCTCAGGATATCTTCCTGACTCAGCATTACAATCTTCTTCTAGAGAACTACAGGAATTAAAAATTAGCTGATGATGGTTAGAAGTGCTTTCCATCTCTTTCTCATACACGTGCATCCTCTATTGCTTTGTGCAAGCTATCAGTGAAAAAAGGGATGTTTCATTGAGCTACCATGTCTTATGCAAATGTTTCTTTTTCTTCCTGTTGCTGAGAATAGTGGCTGGCACTTAGGAAGTATTAAATTAGTATTTTTAAGAAGGAAAGAAGGAACAAAGGGAGGAAGCAAGGGAAGGAAGAAGGAAAGGAGGGAAGATAGGGAGCGAGGAATGGAAAAAAGAAAAAGGAGAGAGAGAAAATGAGATAAAGAGAGAATGAGAGGAAGGAAGGAAAAAAGGAAGAGAGGAAAGAAGGGCAGGAGGCGGGGAGGGAGGAAAGGAGGGAAGGGGAAAGACTTGCCGAAAGCAGAATGGAGAGTGTATATAAATAACCTGTCATTAATCAAAACTAATTTCTTGTAAGAACACTGGCCAGTGTATCCTCTCCTCATTTTACTTCAAACACGATGAAAATTGGTCCTTTGATTTTTCCAGTGCTCATGGCTTTCCCAGTATAAAAGTTTCAACTGAAAAGGGCAAAGCCCAATGTCTCTAACTAGAAACATCTTCTACTCCTATTGACTTTAAGAAGAGCCAGCTAGAATCGTGCTAAGCAATATTTGGCCCTGAGGCCATTTAATATACAAAATAACTCTCTTAGTTTCATACCATTGCTGCCACCTGAATTAACCTTTAACTGAACTCAAAAAGGCATACCCTGTCTTTTCTGGACAAATGCTAAAATAAATTATGATGAAATGTTTTCCTTCTTATTAAATAATACAGTAACATATTTGGCCTGTACCACCTGCTCCTTTCCTTGACCAACCCCGTGTTGCCTTGAATTGCCCTGGACAAGGTAGAGATTTCAAACATAGATTCTCCATTTGCTGTAGTAAAAAAAAAAAAAAAAAAACAAAAACAAACAAACAAACAAATGAAAAACACCCCCCAAAGCAAAAACACAGAAAAACAAACAAAAACCGCAAGAACAAAAAGACAGCTACATTGATGGTGACGCAGTGATTTTGTTCTAATAAACTAGAATACTCAAAATATCTCCATCTCTCCTAAACTTTTTCTCTCGTGTCTGTCTCCTCCAAAAGCTGTCTGTCCTATGATAACCTCTAAATTCCAACAGCTCTTAGATCACTGATTTAATATGTTTAAAGCATTGCATAGGTTTCCTAGTTAACTCTTGATTGGTATATATTGTTTCCCAGGTACACTAAGAACTGGTAACATAACCTGTTCTTTGTGTATTGTTGTGCCTTTGCTTTTTTTACCTTTCATTCTTTACAACATATCAAGTGGTCCCTGCTGTGATTATGAAGGAGTCAGAAGTATTTCTTCTACCTAAATATATTTTTTACATTAGTTCAAGGTTTTTTGTATCTGAATTAGACAAGCATAAAAATGTCAATGTATGTGGACTCTTCCCATAGGAGGAAACAAAAATTTTTGAATATAAGTAAGTGAATCTCAAGAACCGTTTTCAAGGAAAATAAAATGATACATAAACAATGAAATAGTCAACAATTTTTGTTCAGGTGCTATCTCAAAAGTCATTTCCCAGTGTCTTTTTGCATCGAACTCTAATATTTTGTTGCTTTATATTAATATTTCATAGAATTTGCATGTACCTGTCTCAAAGCCAACTGTGAGTAGACTTAAGACAAGTCTTATGATTCTCATTTGGGGTGAGAAAATTTGCCCTGAAGTTTCATGAATTGCTCAATATTATATGGTCAGCATTATAAACTATAAATACAATTAAGGCTATATCACAATGTCACTCACATAAACCAAAAATTATATATACAAAAGATACCATATACTTTACAATGTTAAATTCAATTTCAAGCTTATATATTAAATATATTGGAGTAGTTGTTATGGAATTAGGGAGAATGGGAATGGAGAATAAAAATAAAAAGTGAATACATACCTTACCTACATTCTTACATCTATGTGCATATAAATTTGTAAAACAGGAGGTCTTTCATGAATCTATAGGAGAGTGCCATGAACTGAGGAATATGATTAACCAAATCTTCTGCACTTGAGATAAAACCAAATAAATGCTACAGAGGTGTCTCTCTGAACTCAAGGGAGTTCAGGAAACAAGAGATGGAAAGTGTCAGAAAGTACAGGAGGAGCTCGTCCTCCACCTATGCCTTGCCCTGTGCAGTTGCCTTTCTGTTCTGTCTCAGCAGACTCACTTGTTTTTCTTTTCAGTACACATGGCGAGAATTCCATTTTGTACATATCCCTCATATTTACATCTCTTTCTTTCAGAACACCAGCCCAGATTGATTTTTAGGGAAAAAAAAAAGTAATTCACAATTAAGACTGATGAACATGGTAGGTAACACATTTTAGTTATTGTAAAACTGAATATGGTATAATAGACTATTTTTCTTTTTTGAGAAATAAATTGTCTCTGAGACAATTTAAAAAGAAGAATTTCAGTTATCAATTTGTTTAAATACATGCATATTTTTCCTAAAAGAAAGTTTTGAAAACCGTGTGTCCTTTATTGTAAAAATTCTGCACTTCATAATCTTCTTTCATTCCCTTATTATTTTCCTTTTTCAATCTTTTTGCTCCTTTCTTCATTCTTCCTTTGTTCTTCCTTCTTTCTCTTCCTCTCCCTCCTCCTCATCCTCCTCCTCCTCCTCTTCCTCTGCTTCTCTCTCCAAGGCCCCCCTTAATCCATAGCAAAAACAGTTTAAAAAGGCGGGGTTGGGGGTGGCTGACAGGCTCACAGTTCACCAATTAACTTTTAGAGACAGAGTTTTCAAACAGATTTTTTTTTTTTTTTTTTTTAGTAACATGATGTTGTGTTTTCACAGTTTTCATGAAGCTTCCACTTAGGCTTCCCTTTGAATACAACACCACACACCAAGTAGGATAGATATGGTTCTGTGTTCCAAAAGCGTGCAAGATATCCTGAAGCCCACAACTTTCCATCTCAGTTAACCAAAGAAAACTAATAGAATATTTCTCAACTGGTGCCTCTTAATCCCCTGATTTGAAATAAATGTTTTGAGCTAAGCATAACATTCAAGTAGATATATGGGCACCAATGTTGCCGTGGTACTTACCACTTTCGGGCCTCCTCAGTGATGAAAATGAACACAAACA
>RJWJ010012006.1:0-42993 GCA_004363605.1 Indri indri
CTATATTAAGAAATTAGGGGATTATCTGCAGCCTATATTGTCTCAAATTTAGAAATTTGAATTTTAACCATTCATGTTAATTATATACTATGTCTAAAATACACCCTGAAGATGTCATTGAGTTCCCGCAGTGAAATATTTATGTGCAAAGTAGTTCCCCTTCCAAATTACTATTTCTTCCGTTTTCCAACTCCAGCCTAGTAGAAATACAGTCATTCAAACTCCTGCCTTGACTGCCGCTGCCACCGGGTTTCCATTGGCTTCCTTTTTCTACATGGCAACCAGCTGGGGTGTTGATTATGAAGGTCTGAAATTTTAGCTTCCATATTTCATTTTGTCTGACTTGTTTGGTTTTTTTTTCTTTTACTTAAAAATTTTTTTTTCTAAAACTTTTTTTTTTATGCACGTCAGAGGGGCAACGTACGCACATCGTAACAAGGTTTGAGGGAGGCACATCTCACGCATGCGCATAAAAAGCCAATCATCACACTTATGAACTACAAAAGGATCCTAAAAACTCTTTCTTACTGCCTTGTTCACTCCTGCATAACATGGCCAGGCAGAACCGGACCCTTCCCTACCAAGACTCGCACAGTACAATCGCTATTGCTCTTTTATTACGAAAGAGGAAAAGGGAGACTGGTATGCTAATCTATCTTTGATTAATTTCTGATACTTGGATTCTAATAAATAGTGTTTTTGTTTTAACCAACACTTCCCTAGGGAATACCAAGTGCTCAAATTAAAAAAAAAACAAAACCAAAAAACGTCTCTGCCCTGAGGAGAAGAAAAAGATTTCCTTTCCTTGGTTTATTCTTTGAAGCTACCCAGGACTGAATTGATTATCTACTTCCTCCTGGAATCACTGGGGTATTGTTCCATTTTTTTCTTTGGTTTGATATGCTGTCATGACCCCTGTTAGTATGTGGACTGCCCAGTTTTGAGAGCCAAGGGGCAAAAAGTGACATGAGGCTATTTCTTCTAGAGTATCAACACTGGGTTCATTTATTTGTTATAAAGCTTTAATGACTAATAGAACTCACTGGATAATGACATTTTTGGAAACCAATGCTCAGAAATTGACATATAAATTGAATGTTAGGAGTGAGGTCACAGAATAAAGTATAAAATATACTACAGAACTATATTCAGTGAGTATTATGTTCTTAATGTCAACCTATCTTAAAGACTTACCTAACTTTTGTTTTCCTGGATTTTTTAGTTGTATTTTGAGCTGTTGTAGGTCATTATTAGAAGCTGAAACAAGCTGATTCTGCCATGTCACTTCTCTTCCAAAGGCACCAATTATTCTAATTTGTGATTCATGGATTCAGAACATTAGAGCTAGACATGGCCTTCAAAGTAATTCTGTAAGCAAGCCCTTAATACAAGAACAATGCACCCCCACCTGGAAACGCAGCCCTCCTGGAATACACACACAGTCTTGGGGGATGCCCAGGGCACAGCGGAGAGGAAAGGGTACTCTTGGCCAGCCTGGCCTGCCCGTCAGTGCTGGGGTTCAAAGGGGAGGCAGGGTTGTCAAATCACCCTTCCTTCTTAGAGAGGTTCACGAAGGCAAAGTGACTTGCCCAGGGTCACAAAGTTAATTTGTCAGCTAGTTAGTCCTCACTGCGTCATTTCCTAGGATGGTCCCTTACCTGGTAAAAGACACAAAAGACTAGGAATGTCCTTTAAAATACACACAGTTACCTTAGTCATAGTCATATTTTCCCAATTTGCTTGGAAATCGACTTGGCAACTTAGCATTCTAAAATAAAATAGGTTAACGTATTTTGCTAGGTGGGCAGTCCATGATGAGGCCTTGAGGCTGCTGGACCTGCCCAATCCTCACCCTCAGCACACTTTGGGTACCAAGTGGAAGGAACTTGCCTAACCCAAACTCTCAATCTGCAATTTTGTTTTGATCTTTTCACCTTGAGCCAGCGCCAACTCTATCAGTTACCATTCATTGTTGCCTCACTCTTTAACTACCTATGGAGTGGTAGAGCACAGATTTTGAAGCCAGACTTCAAAATCTGGTTTGAGTCTTAGCTCTGCCACTAATGATGAAATCTTGGGCAAATTACTTAATCTCTCTATGCCTTGGCTTTCTAATCTATTAATGTAACATGGGTATAATGATACTATCATTACAGTACCTACCTCACAGGGTTGTTGTGAGGATTAATATGTGAGCACTTAGAACAGTGCCTGGCATAGAGTATAGTGGAATAGAAAATTACAATTATTTGCTTTGATGAAAGGAAAAGTATCTTCTCACCTAGGAGCCCTCAGATAATAATATAATTATAACAATTACGATGATGATATTATTATTACAACAGCAATACTTACGTACCAGGCAGTGTGCTTCACACGCATTATTCTAGTTGATCTTTACAATGATTCTTCGTGTGCTACTAATGTTATCCTCCCCTTCCCTCCGCCCCCTTATTTTTTTTGCAGATAAGAAAATCAGTGCCAGAGAATTTAAATAACTTGCCCATGGGCACCAAAGTAATAAGAAGCAGAGCCAGGATTTGAACCAATCTGTGTCTCAGTATCTTTCCAATCTCTCTCAGAAAAGGGCCTTAGAGTTCTTTTAAAGTTCTTTTTAAAAATTAGTTGGCTGTCCTCCCATTAGGTCAGGAAGGCTGGGATCTCCACAGAGGCTGAAGGGGAAGAGGAAGGGGTCTCCCTTGGAAGGCGGCAGGGATGGGATGACGACACCATTAACGTGGTAATCAGCTCGCCTCTGCCTCCCTCTGTGCCGAGCAGTGCCCAGGCAGACCGCGCTGCTGGGGGCCACCCCCGCCCCTTTCTTGGCTGAGTACGGTATCAGGAGATGTTCTGATTCCAGCTCAAGGGGCAGTATTTATGATTTCCATATCAGTAGTTCTTGGAGTCATTTATTTCTACCTCAGCCTTGGGGTAAAGGGAATTTCTCTTGTTTCCCAGAGGAAAAAAATTATAGATACATAACTTTCATCTCTTCCTTCAGAGCCCACAGTAGCCAGTATCTTGCCATTCTTGCCCCCGACCCACCCATTTTCCCGCATCTCGAGTAGAAGGTCTGGGGTTGGTGAAGTGCCTGGAGGTACATGCGCCACGACTGCCTTGTCCTGGCTCCTGTGCCTCGGGAGCTCCCCGTCCCCCTGCTCCATGCCCACAGCCTGGAAGGGGAATAGCCTGGGAAGGGCTTTTACTCTATGCCCCCTCCCCGTACTCGCCACCATATTTAGCTGACACACTATTAGAAAACGTCAGAGAAGTTGAATGTTTGTTATATGAAGAGTCATGGAAAAACTGGAGAGAGAGAGATGACTGCAGGGGGGCCAGGGAAGACAAAGAGCCTGCGGGCAGCATAGGAAATCACACAGGAAATTTAAACAGCCAAGTACATTTCTAGGCCCATGGGAGGCAAGAAAGCGGGGATTGCCAAGAGCACCCCAGACATAAGCCTTAACCTAAGGGTCCTCTTGTCACATCCCAGACTCTCTGACAATGGCTGACAGTGGGGGTACAAAAGGCCAGCCCTCTTGCCTCAACTGGACCAACTCCATGGTGCAATTTCTGCCCTAGGTTCCCTGCACAGTCAGGCCAAAGCTCGTCTCCAGTTGAGAGCACACGGCACCCGCCTCACTCCCCTTGTCCCAAGAGTGCACCCTCAGTAAATCACTTGCATAAGAAATCTGACCTAAGACACGTGCTTATTCCTTATGTCTATTAGAGTCCTTTATTGCCACCAGAGCCATCATATACATCTCTGGGGAAACCAAGGGTGAGATGAGAAGAAGCTCGAAAGGACCCTCAAACCAACTGAACTGGAAACATGCCTACTGCTTTGCTGACACTAACCACATTCTATCAATCTGAAATGAAGATGTATTTATTCGTATTCTAAGGTAATATTTTTCTCACTACAGAATATGAATTATACTTACTAAAAGAATTGGCTACACAGCATTTGTTATTAACCAACATACTGTTACGAATCTTAAAAATGTGGTTAGATTATTTTGTAATAATTATTCTTGCTATGATAGTATAAATCTCACATTTTAAAATCAGTTTTTGGGTTTTTTCCCCCATGAACTATAAACTCTGCTATTGAGGATGGTTGGGTCCCTGATGAGGAGGCTCTTATTAATCTAGCAGTGTTATAAAACAGATTAGGTTTCTAGTTTGCAACTAATAAAAATATAATTAAATATATGAAGGCAAAGCAGAACATAATTTAATCTTTCTGCTATGATTCAGAATATCAGGGTATCATTATAACCCTCAATTATTTTTATTTATTTTTTGTGTGTGTCCCCAAAATTCGTATGTTGAAATATAAACTTCAGTTATAATATTGCAGAAGTGTAACAGATTAGTGAGTAGCATTCAGGTGGAAAGAAAGCCAGACATGCAGATTTTACTGCATGTATTTACAAAGATGCAAGTTCGTAACATCTGGTGCCTCGTCTGGTGTTTCCCCCCCCAAAATTCCTATCCTAGTATAGGTTCTTGTCGAGTCCCCCATACTTAATCTCAGCTGACTAAATCCATTCTTCTGGCCTACAAGAAAACAATTAAGACTTTCAAATTTTCATGGGATTGTCCTCTCAAATAACTTCCACCTAAAGAAGGATCCAGTCATATTTTAAATCCTATTTTTGAAGATATTTGGATGTATTCTTTTTGCTATAAACTGCCTATAGTTTCCATTTTAGAGTTTGTGCTTTATTTTCTTTCCATATTGTATTTTATTGTTTAACAAAATATGCTGATCATCACCTTCCTGCCCCATCAGATTACTGGAGGGTCTTTTAAAGGGTGGTTTATGATTTGGTGACTAACCATTTTATCTTTTTAATAAGAAATTATTGTTAAATTAAAAATTCCTATAGGTCTGAGAACTGTTGGTTGTTTCTAAAAAGTCCCTTTAAATTAGTCAATTAAAATACTTACAGATCTTTGCACTGTTTCAGTACGTGAACAAAATTTTCATTAGGAATGGGAAAAGAATACCATATTTACTTGTTTAACACATACATACACTGAAGAGGTGAAGAGTTATGATTTCTTTTCTTTTTCCTTCCAAACTTAACAGTGGCTAAATGAAAGCTTGGTCAGATAGGCTGAAGAACTTCAAATGCCCCCATTTGTACAAACTGAAAAAGTGATTAAACATTAGAATGAATAGAATTAAACAGGAAAAAATATATGTTATTTTATTCTCAAAAACAGGAAGAAAATTCTATGAAGACAAATATATCTAAATTATTATTATGATAGTTCCCTTAATCAGTACTTCTTCAAATTCTTCCTGCCATGGACCTCAAGGGTCCCCATGATTTCCTATGCTTAATATCACATCATCTTCTTTAATAAAAAAAAAAATTTAAGACCATAATCTTTTTTTTTTTTTTGTGAGACAGAGTCTTGCACTGTTGCCCCGGCTAGAGTGCAGTGGCATCATCATAGCTCACTGCAACCTCAAATTCCTGACCTCGAGTGATCCTCCCACCTCTGCCTCCCAAAGGGCTAGGATTACAAGCGTGAGCCACCACGCCCCGCCCATAATCTATCTTTACACAAACAACAATGGTCTCAACTATCAGCATGATACTATTTCCTCTGAAATCCCATCTTTCCCAGCCTAGTGAATACATCTTTTAAGTCATCCCCCTGGGGAAGTCTTTCCCAATCTCCTTTTCATCAGGCAAAATTCACCCTTTCTTTAAATGTACACCCAAAGAACTACACAAATACGTCCTTTAGACCTCTTATTCCATCATATTGTAATTACTTGTACTAGTTGGTAATTGTGTTTGGCTGTGAGTAAGGGACCTGCTATTTTCCTCTCACATAAAACAAATTCAAAGTTAGGGAGATTGGGGTTCTCAGGATGGCTTTTTTCATCTTTCTGCTGTTTTCCTTGGCATATGACTTTGGGCTTTGAAGTAGTCTTGATGCCACAAGATTGTTGCCATCGCTCCAGCTATCACATCCATGTTCCAAGCAGGAATAGGACTGAGTCAGCTCTGTCAATACCCCACTGCTAGCACACTAAGGAGTTTTTCTGGGAGTCCCAAGTAACAACTTCTATCCAGTTACCATTGGCTTCTACTTAGTAACTCTTATCTGCAAGGAAGGTTGTGAAATAAACTTTTTCAGCTGGGCACAAAATCAGGTTTCTATTACTAAGGAGGAAGGGGAGAAAGGAGTGGGAGAGGCGGCCAGCATTATCTGCCTCATTTTCTTTTTTTAGTAAGTTTCCTTAGATAGATGTTGAGCTCACAGAAGGTCCAGATTATGTCATGTTCATTTTTATAATCCCAGAACGAAGCACAGTACCATAGTTCACTATGTTTATTTTTAAAACGATGTTATTAATTGAAAAAAGAAGAATGGAAATCTCAGTGAGTTATATGCTAGAAGGAAGAAGAGCAAAGAAAGGTGTAACAGGGGAGGGGAGTAGGTGACATTAGTTTTTTTTCAATTTATATTGTCATTTATTCATTTAATTGTTATTTCAACTAATATCAAATGAGATCCTGGTCTGAGCCGAGCCCTGTGTCAGGCACCAAGGATATAGAGATGAATACAACATCATCCCTGGCTTTCAGAAGTGGGTGGGGCTGAGGTTAGAAAAGGATGGTGAGGGCTTCACAAGTAAACAATTTCAGGGTAATGTGATGAGAGTACTGAGAAGTGGTTCAGAGACCTGAACCAGCAGTTTACTACAGGTGAAACACAGACTGGGAAAAGTGGGGGAGAGGAGGAAAGACAGGTGGAGCCAGATAATAAAGACTTTATGGTATATTCAGAAGTCTACAACTTATTCCTGCCAGTACCACGCATCTGTTTGTTTTAAAATTTTTGTTTCTATAGCCCCCCAGATGTCCTCATGAAGGGATTTCCCAACACTTTGCCCTTGATGGATTTTGACTCACTGACAACCCCTTTCTGGGTACATTCTTGGCTGGTCTAGAATGTAGTCACAACCGTGTTCCATGGGCCGTACTGAGCATGGAACAACCGTCTTCCCAGCTAGACACGAAATTCTCTTTTGTTTTTTTTATTCTTTGGGCATAATATCTAGCAGTAGACACAAAATTCTCAAACTTGGCAATATGGCTCCACTGGATAGCATAGAAGAGTTGCCAGGGATTTCCAGAGAAAAGGACTTATCCGCATGAACTGCAGAGGTAAGCTAGGTTTTCTTAGTGTGCTAACACCTTGGTTTCAGTTACATGGGTTACCAGATTGACACAGATTTAGTTGAAGCAACAAGCCACTGCTTCAGCAATCTTATAAAGTCAGTTATCCCAATGATAATTTGGCAAAGAACGAAGTCACTTGTCATCTATTCCCACAAGTAATTCAGTTCAAGTCAGTTCACAACATATGTGGCTAGAAACATATCTAAACCAATTCCTATTCTCAGAGAAAGAGATGTCCCCCTCAACAAGAAGCAGAGGTGAGAGATATTTGAAGATGCTGTACTGTTGGCCTTGAAGGCAGAGGAAGGAGGCCTCAGGCCAAGAATGCAGCCGGCATCTAGAAGCTGGAAAGTCAAGGAAATGGATTCTCCCTTTGAGCCTCCAGAAGGAATGGAGCCCACACCTTGATTTTAGATTTCTAACTTCTGGGATCATAAGGTAATAAATTCTTATGGCTTTTAGCTACTAAGTTTGTGGTAATTTGTTACAGTAGCAATGGGAAGCTAATGCATCGTTCCTAACACATCTCCCCCTCCCTTTCATTTCCACTGCTCTCCCCATTAGTCTTCCCCTTTGGATTAGCCTCTTTTCTGAATCCATTTTCTAGTTGTTTTCTTAAAAATCAAATCTTATTATATCACAGGGTTTGAAGTGCATGAATACGCACTGACTCTAGTTAGGCACCTTTCTGGGAATATCATTAGAAACCAGAAGTAAGGATTGTTTACAAATTCCATCAAGGACATTTGGTGTGATCTCAGGAGGGCTGAACAGGGATGTGATTATAGCTAAGAAAGGTTAAAACAAATTGTACTATACTCTGAAAAAAGAATGCATTAACCAAATGGGCTGAGGCAGGGTTGGAATTTTTCTGGGTTTACTCAGCACTGGATGGAGGCAAATACACTGATATCAGCAGCCACCAGTAAGGCAAGCTGTAGTGTGGAGGGGAGGATACCTAAACAGGTGCCTGGATTTTAGGAAGGGTTTCTTCTAAATAGTGAATATGGTTATTCAATCACAATAAATTTAATTGTTGGTCACATGACAATTGGTTGTCATGAGTCTAGCAACTTGTTCACCTCTGGACGAGTGGTAAAATTGAGGTCCGGCTCCTCCTGGTGACCCACAGAAACTGGACTAGGGGTCAGCTACTCAGTAAGATTCTGAATCCTAGTTCAACAAAAGCCACACTCCTGCCTGCTATCACTAACCCATTTCAAGACTTCCACAAAACAGGGATGACTATCACAGCAAAGGAAAAGAAGAACATTCTAAGAAGGAAGGAGAGGTCAACACTCGCAAATGCCACAAAGGGAACGACAAGATGAGGGTTAAATTTTTCCATTAGATTTGGCAATTAGGCAGTGACTGATGTTGTTCAGTGGAGTGAAAGGTTGACAAGGGAATGAGAGGTTAGGAAACGTTCACCTTAGGTCTTGACAACTCCTTTGAAAAGAATCTAGTAGGGTTAAGGGAGGATCCATGTCCTACAGATTCATCTTCAAATCATATTCCCTTAGGTTTTGCATTTGGATCACAGAAAACTCTTCTCAAATCCTCCAAATGTTGGTTTGACAAATTTGACAAAAAGTCTTAGCATCTGTCTTCTCAGTCCACCTGCGAGGCAGAGGAATTAATGAGCTGTGGAATAACTAAAGGTCAAAAAACAAGAGCAAGAAACAAAGAGCCAAAAAACCCCAAACTCAAAACAAAACGAATCAGGTTCTGAGTCAGATGAGCTGTAACAAGTTGTGCTTCAAATTTAATACCCTTGTTTTGATGATTAAAAAAAAAAAGCAAGTGCCCAGAGAATTCAAAGGAGGGGGGACATTTCATAATTGCAATTTTTTTCTTATATCTCATCCATTATCTGCACCCCCATCTCTCTTCAAGTTAATAGCTGTTGCTGAACTGCGGGCATGTGTGAGCACAAGCCTGGACCAAAGACTGAATTTTGTCCAGTGACCTGATTAACTGCATGCCATTAAAAAAGAAAAAGTGAATTAGAGAAAACAACATACATTATCTGCATTTCCAGATGAAAGTACTGGTTTCCTTCCTTGATTATCTGCTATTTTTAGAGGTGGGGGGAGGGAGACACGTTCTTCTGAATGTCAGCCCAGCTCCTTCTAAACTTTAGTTACTCACGTCCGTCTGATTCATTCGCTATTTTTTTGCTTTTTTTTCTCCCCCCTCCTCCTGCCTCTCTCATTGCCTGCTGCTAAGAGGGACGCTGAATCACAGCCACTCCAGATGAAAAGCAATTCAAACCCAGTCCTCGGGGGATGGAAAGGCTCTTTTTAATTTTTTTTCCGTCTGCGGAAAAAGCCTCCTACTTTCCGGGGTGACCGTAGAGGGCAGTTTTACGAGTCTCAGCCCCGGGCTATGGAAGATTTTGCTCGCTCTGGTCCTCTCACCACGTCCGGCTTTCGGGTCCCCAGGCCGCGGTGTGTCTAGGGCCGAGCGGCCGCGGGGGCGTGCCAGGGGCCGGACGGGCCTGGCCCGTGGGCCCGAGGGTCGCGCCGCGCCCCCCGGCCGCGCTGGGGGCTCCCACAATGCAGCGCCGCGCCCCAGTTCCGTTACACTGTCTCCCCCGGCGCAGCCGAGCGGGCGGGGGAGCGGGGAGCGGCGGCTGTAACCCGAGCGCCCGGCCGAGGGGGGCGCCCCCGCGCAGCTCCTCTCGCGCGCTTCGCCGCGGCCCGGCGAAGGGGCGGAGCCCCCGGCCGCCCGGCCCGGCCCGGCCCCCCGCCCAGAGGCACCGGCCGCGGGAGCGAGCCGGCTGCCAACTCCGCTGCCGCGCTCGCCCCGCGCCCCGCGCCGCTCCCCGCTCGGCGTCCGCCGCCCCGCGCCTCGCCGAGCCTCGCCCGCCCGTCCGCGGCGGCGGCGGCTGCGCTGGGGGCGGCTCCCGCGGCGGCTCTGCAGCTGCCCGAGCGCTCGCGCACCCCGCACCCCGCCAGGGGCGTCCACACTCACCTACCGCCGGCCGGGGAGGTGCGCGAGGAAGGCGCGCCGGGGAGCCGGGGCCTCCAGCCGGTGCGGGGCGCGCGGCCCGTGGAGCGCCGGGGAGGGTGGCGCGGGGACGGCTGCTGGGCTGCCGCCGGGCTCCGGGCGCCGCCGCGTCCAGAGCTCCCCCGCCGGCCCGCCGGCGGCCTGCGGGGGCGGCGCAGTTGCGAAACTGAGTAAGTATTAACTTTACTTGGCCGCGGCGATTTCTGGGCAGCGCCTGGGACCCCTCCCTCCTCTCCTGGAGCCTCGGGCGTCCTCCTGCCGCACCCTTCTCCTCTTTCGGCACCTCGAGTTCCTTGGTCCGTTCTCCCCCACCCCGCTCCCGCGCGGCGCCCCATTTCCTCCGCGTTCACCTTTTCCCTGGTGTCACCCTTTGCGCCTTCTCCCCGCGGCACACACGCTCCGGGGACTGAAAAGTACGAGCTTGTTCGTTGCTTTTCTGCTTCCTCCCAGTGTCCTTGGCAAGGGAGTTTAGAGGCCACTTTTGTTGGGAAGGGAATTGCATGTCTGGCTTCTTTAATATTTTGTTCTGCAGATGGAAATCGGATGCTCGCTTGCCTGGTGGCGGTTTGGTGAACGCTTATTTTTTCCTCTGGAAAAAAAAGATTGGTTTATGGGTTTTTAAATTTTATTTGAACTGTTAACCATTCTGCGTTCCTATTCCCCTTGCCGCCAATCTCTCTGGGGAGGGGAGTCCAGAAGAGAGGACTTTCAAAGTAATTCTGTTTTGCAGACTAGAAACTTTGAGAAGGTAAATCGCAGAAAGCCTGATAAGATGCAACTTTAAGGGACGCGAGCTTTGAATGTGGGTCCTTGTGCGGCACCGGGTCATACAAGCCGAGTACCTGGGTTCATAACCGAGTGTTGCGTTGTTATTTTAGCATCACAGAGCCGCCTGGTGTTGCTCAACCACTACTTTCCCGGCATCAAATGGCATCTTGAGCAGTGCAGTCGTAGGACATAATTGCAGGTCAATACTGCTCCTGATCTTTAGGGATTTAGAAGGGAAATAAATGCAAAGCACGTTTCATAGCTGACTTAAACCTGTCAGGTTAGCCCCATTAGTACATCAGAGCATTGCATTTTTAAAAATTCCTCCAGCCTGGTGACAGCAGGGACGAACATGCATGGATTTTCCTGCAGATTGTGGCTCAGCAATTCATTAGATCTGTATTGTCCCCAGGAAGTATCATTAAATATGTATGTATACATCTCTGCTTTTCTGTTCTTTGGGTTAACCACTCATTCTGGTGGGGGGAGGGGCCCAGGTAGTTTTTCTTTTTTCTTTTTTAAATTAAAAATTTTTTAAAGCCTTTCATCTTGGGGTTGCCAGGAGTTGCGATCATGTTATGAAGGAACAGAAAATGGGAAACGTTCTTAATGGGTTTTCAACATCCTGTCCTTTGCCTGGGTGAGGCAGTAGTGAATGCCAGCCAGCCCTCTGCGGGAGAGGTGCCAGGTGGACACAAGAATCAGGACGCAGGACACAGCATTATCATTTGGGGAAGTGGTTTGTGTGACTTTTATCTTTTAGCAGACATCCTAATGGTACTTTTAATTTTGTTTATCTCCATGGGAAACTCTTCCAAAACCATCAAAATTATGCATGACCATACCCCACTTTAAGAAAACTGAACATAATTTAATGATTATTGAAGGATCAGGCACAACGAAATACAATTTGTAATGTAGATGATAAAACCTTTCAAAAATCTCCCCCCTTCCTCAATTCTTCCTCCTTTTAAGAGTCTCCAGGTGGTACTTTCCGTAATAGACACAATGGTCAGTAATGCATTGAGTTCTTTCTGGGTTCATTGATCAAACTTTATTTCTGGGCTTCAGTAGAGAGCCCTGAGAGGGAGCAAATCATGAGTCTATGCAGACAGGAAGGGCATTTCAGTTTGCAGAAGTGTCAGTGTGCTGCAGGAAAAAGCAGTTGCAAAGAAGAGTGAATGTTTAAATTTTTAGGGTGCGGGTTTACTGCATTTGACATTTGGTTGAGATATTTGGGAATTGCAGATTCAAAATTCTTCACAGTCGTGGTATCCTTTCTTTTTGCCTTCCGTTATTTTTTTTTTAGGTTTCAACTTTTTAACCTGAATTTTCAGTGCTTGGTTTTTGTAGCCTCTTGTACTTGGTGACTTGTATCAATTTTTGACTTGAATGCATTGCATTTTACGAAATGATTAGTTTTTCAGGGTTTCTTACTCATTAATTGATCTGTCTTATGTTGACGTATATAACGACTTGGGTGTAAAAAATACTGTTTGCTGCAGGATATTGTTGCCCTTTTCATCATGGTTAATTCCTGGTGTAATGGCTTTGCTCATTTGTTGTAAAACATTAAGGTCTTAGGTATCTTGCTAGTGCTCGAAACATTGCAGAACTCTTTGCAGGCAAAAATGAAGTGGGGATGGGAATTGGGTAGAAAAACACTATGCATCATAAATCTGAGCATTTGGATTTTAAAAATAATGTAATGCCTATTTACTCTCCTTGGATGCTAGCTTACTCCAACCCTAAATAGAATTCAAAATTCAAAGTATAGAGATAGTTTCCAAGTACTCTGTATAGTGGAAAGAATGTTTACCCAGCAGCCAGCCAGACTTTGTTACTTTAGAGGTGAGTAAATGTAGCCATGCTTGCTTCAATCTCTGATCTCCAGTTTGCTTTCTGGAAAATGAGAATACTTCTACTAAAAGCGATGCTGTGGTGAATAGAACGTCTAATATAGTGCCTGGCACATCTTAGACAGCCAATAAATGGTGGCAACATCTCAAACTTCTCCAGAACTGAGCTCTTGATCACCCAGATTTTTGAACTGTTCCTCCTCTATTTTTCATCTCATTCATCCAACGAGTAGCTCATTCTACTCTCTTTTCTCTCAGCCCCACCAAACCAGTCTGTCACAAAGTCCTGCTGTCCATTTATCTTGCAAAATCTCTTTCAAACCTGTTTGGTTTTCAGTCTCCACTATGCTACCATCCTAACGCAAGCCACTACACTGTATTTTCTTTCCCTGGTGAGGTGCCTCCTGCACACACTCTGCACCCCTTCCAGTCTGTTTTCCCACCAGCAACCTGAGAAAGAAAAAAAAAAGTGACTTACTGTTTTCAAGTTTTCAAGGCTTTCAGGAAACACATTTATTTTTGGGATAAGATACAAAATCCTCAACATGCCGTCAAAGTCCCGCATGATTCGGTCCCTGCTCCCCATCTGCATCTCTTGCCAGCACCTTGGCCAATTCTCCAGCAGACTTGCCTCAGGGCCTTTGTTCCTGCTGTTCTTCTATTTTAGGACCATCTCCTTGAGCAACTTTTCATCCTTGGACGCTAGCCCAAATATCCTTTCTTATAAAGATCTTCTCTGACAAGGCCACCTTAACATCATTTAAATTGGAGCCCTTTTATTTTCTCCTGCATAGCCTAGTCATCTTTTCCTTCTTAATATTTACCACAATTTATAATTACACGTTATTATTTAATCGTTTAATGTCTTTCTCTTGCCCTTGAGGTTTATATGAGGTTAATAGTACCTGGTTTATTCACCAGTGCCTGGTATACATAGGTGCTCCATAAATATTTGTTGATACAGTGAATGAGATAGTAATATCAGTTTTGTATTTGTGTCTTGATTGCCTTCTTTGCCACTGTTAAGTTCGTTTTTCATGACGGAGAAGCCAGACTGGCACTCTCCGATGTTCATTCTTTGCTGGTTATATGTATAATATGAAACAACCTTTGCTGATACCAGGTAAAATTAATGCATTTAGGCTCTGTGGAAGATTCATAGTTACTAATAAATTGAGGCACCTTTTAATTAGTGTTACCCCTGTGACTTTCTGTTGTAGATAATCCTTTTTCCAAGTACATCATTAAAATAATTATGTTATTTTTCATCAGCACAGGATTACCGAAAGGAAAAAAAAATCTTACTTTGCCATACTGTTTTACCCAGTGTCACATGATAACACATTAGTTAGCTGCTGTTGACTACTCAGTGCCAGACTTCAAAGGAAGATTGGGAAAATTGTCATAGAAAAATGGGAGTTAGAGTTCTAGGGATGTTCAGTACTGTCCGGCTGTTGATGTGACTTGCATAATAACTAGACATCATTTGACCACATAGTTAAGGGAGAGGAGTAGTTGTTTAAAAATGGTAGCCACCTAGAGGTCTAGAAGTTCTTTTTTTATTTCTCACTAAAAACATTCCTTGTTGTAGCCAGAAAAGTCTCATGACCTTCCAAGGCCAAGGAAAGCTTCAAGCCTGGTTTGAGTATTTTTGACATGTGGTTGCTCTTTATGAAATAGTAGTTCGATGCTCTATAACTCTGAAGTATTTACATCTCTGTTATTGCTGTTTGGAGTCTCTGCTTCTTAAATACTCGTCTGTGTTTTTCTCTTGACTTGTGTTTTAGGACTTTAGTTTTCCTTCAGAATTATCCCCTCACACCCTTACAGTATAATTCTCATTCTTTTCTAGATCACTGAGTATACAGGGGACTTTGGAATTGATTCTGGTCCCTTCAGAACTTACTTCTCTGCACTCAACCTCTGGGTTTCCCCAGACTGTGACACGCCCGAGCGGTCTTGCTGGCCTGGGTGCTCTTGGGCTGGGAGAGCCGGGAGGATGAAGGTAGCATTTTTGAGTTCCTGTTGTGTGCCAAGCTCTGCACTAGGTGCTCTCAAAGGAGGAGTGAGTAGTTTACCTGGTCAAAACTGGAAAAAGGAAGCTTAAGCTTTCCATACATTTACTACTCTTAGGGAAACTGTTCCTCTTGTTCCCTCATTACCCCACCCCTGATTTTCTAGTCAGGAAGGCATGGGAAGATAGAGAAGCCCCTGTTAGCCATGCAGCTAATTTAGATCCAATTTTACCTGTATAAAAATGTTGGGAGTGAGGCCTGAGAGGGGCATACCATGTGATCAGCCTTGTGCAGGGCCTCTGTGCCCCCAGGACATTTGCATCGTGAGTAGCCACCACTCCAGAGGAGAGAAAAGTTATGGTTGGGAGCCCTTGTTATTTTTTTTCCCCTCACATATATATCTCCACTGGTTATTTGGGTGACCTTGAACAAGCCTGGAGCTTTTTAGCACCAATAATATTTGTTACCCATTTATTTTAAACCTTGCTGCAGGATTTAGATGACTTATTCTTGAATTTTATTTTTTTGTATATTCTGATTACAATTAACTCTAGAGCTGTCCAAGTTGTATGCATTTAGAAAAATATTTTCTTATTCAGTAGCATATGTTTTACTCTTTGTTTTTAAAAAAAATCACATAGATACAAGTTTTAACAAAGGGAGAGTTACACCAGGTTTTATGCATGTGGGTGATGTATTTTGTCACTTTTGTTAACTGAGTGCTTCTGAGTGCTAAATCATGTTTATCCTTATTTATAGTAATTTTATTATTGGAAAACCACTTAAGATTATTAAATTATTCTTCCAGATATAAGTATTTATGTTGAAAAAATTAGGGTTCTCTTAATGGCTAGACGTTGGCCATTTTTGCTTAAAATATTTGAATGGATTTGTAATCTGTGAAACCCTATTGTAGAAATAGCACTAAGAAATAGGTTGGGGATGTTTTGTAATGTTGAAGGTAAAATTTGGCCATTTCTATAGGAAGTTCTAATACCTGATATGTTAGATGTCAAAAAACCTTGTTATAGTTTATTTGTGCTGTATTTTCCTTATTATTATTTTTTTTAGTGTACAGTGACTTCCTTCTCTTGTATTCCTTTTTAAACAGCTTTATCAAGATGTAATTGATGTGCAATAAAGTGCACATACTTACCTGTACAATTTTACAAGATTTGACATGTGTATATACTGTCAAGTCATTACCACAATCAAGGTAATGAACATATCCATCACTCCCTGCGAAATTTTCTCATTCTACTTTGCGATTTCTCCTCCCTATCCTGCCCCTCCCCCAAAACCACTGGTTTGCTTTATGTCACTGTAGTTTGCATTTTCTAGAATTTTAGATGAATAGAATCATGCAGTATGTACTCTTCTTTGACAAGGCTTCTTTCACACAGAATAATTATTTGGAGATTCATTCATGTTGCTGTGTGTAGCAGTAGTTTATTCCTGTTCGTTGCCAAATGGTATTCCCTTGTATGACTGTACAACAATCATTTATTCACCTATTGGTGGACATTTGTGTTGTTTCTAATTTTTGGCTATTTTAAATAAAGCTGTTATGAATACTTGCATACAAGCATTCATGAGCACATACTCTCTATTCATCTTGGGTAAGTACCTAGGTGTAGAATGGCCAAATCATATGGTAGGTGTATGCTTAGATTTTTAAGAAACTGCCAAACTGTTTTCCAAAATGATTGCACCATTTTACGTTCTTACCAGCAGTGCATAAGCATGCTAGTTCCTTCACATCTTTGTCAACACTTGGTGGAGTCAGTCTTTTTAAGTTTAGTCATTTGTGGTATTTCATTGTGGTTTTAATTTGCATTTCCCTAATGACCAGTGATGTTGAGCATCTTTTTATGTGCTTTTTTTGCTATCTTTATATCTTTGGTGAAGTGTCCAAGTGTTTTGCCCGTGTTTTTATTGGGTTGATTGTTTTCTTATTGTTGAATTTTGGGAGTTCTTACATATTTTGGATTCAAGAGCTTTATCAAATCCATGCTTTATGAAGAGTTTCTCCCAGTTTGTGGCTTGTCTTTTCATTCTCTCAACAGTGACTTTGAAGGTGAGAAGGCTTTAATTTTGATAAAGTTCAGCTTATGAATTTGTTCTTTTATAGATTGCGCTTTTGGTATAGTGTTTAAAAAATCTTTACCTAACCCATGGTGACAAAGATTTTTTCCTGTCTTCTTCTAGAAGTGTTATAGTTTTAGGTTTAAGGCTTAGGTCTATGATCCATTTTATGTTAATTTTTTATATGGTGTGAGTTATGGATTGAAGTTCATTTTCTGCATATGGAAATCCAGTTGTTCCAACACTGTTAAAAAGGCCGTTCTTCCTCTACTGAATTGCCTTTGCATCTTTGCATAAATCAGTTGTCTGTTATATCCTTTTTTACTGTATCAATTGACGTTCGCAGCTGGATAGCAAACTAAATGAAAAGCAACTAAATCCAGTACAGTACTTGATAATGTGTTTTTGTCATGTTTACTTTAATAAAATTTCTAGTTTTCTTACTGTAGCCTTCATGGAAAGCTTTTCCTACACAGACATTCCTTCTCCCTCTCTTCCCTTCTCCTTTTGTTATTTGCTATCTGTTACAAAGTCTGGTAGGGGGGCGGTACATACATATCTTGCCCCTTTTAACTAATGTCAAATATACTTTTTGTTATCTTTTCTGTTAATGACAGTTATTTCAATTTTTGCTCTCTTTGAAAACTCCCCAACCTAGATCACCCCTTTCATTTTAATTTTCCTAGTCTGGATTATCTGCCTCTTCCCCGTCGTATTCTACTGAGTAAGGAACGGAGTTAGAAAGAGTGCCCGCTTACGATAAAAGCCCAGCTGTACGGGGGTAGGCTTGGAGAAGTTGTGAGGCTTACTGAGCCAGTTTCTAATCTTTAAGTGGGGCTACTAATCTATCACTGGGGCGGTTTTGAAATAAAAGATGTTTAAATGTGTCCATGTATGGAAATGGAGGTGTATGAAGTGCCACAGGGGAAAGTTAGTGCCTTTCCCCCTTACCCAGCTCCGGTGTGCTCTGTGTGGTCGTCCTGTTTGCACTGGGGCCTGGGAAGGCCTCGGTGCTCTCTGGGCAGAACAGGTGCTGAGCCCTCCGCCGTGAGTCCAGGCCGATGGTTCTGAGGAGCGCTGGAGTTAGGACACTGCCAGTTTAGGTCATCGGAGGGTGGGAGAAGAGCATTTGCTTGTTAACGGAAGATCCTCCTCGTCCCCCACACTCTGGACTTGCTGTCCCCAGACCTTTGTCAGTAATCCTTTCTCTCTACTGGGTTTCAGTCTCACCCTGCCTTGGCTCCTCGCCCTGGAAACCGTGTGCTCAGGTCTCTTTCTGCGCGGCTGCTCCCGCTGGCTGTCTCCTTTCTCAGCGAGCTTCTCACAGGGGTCGTCTGATTATTCCTTCTGTTACCTCACCTGCCTGCTCACTCCCCAGCCAGGGACCATTTCTCAGAAACATCTCATGCCGTGGACACCCGTATCTTAATTGCCAAAATCAATGGAAACCTTCCAGCTCTGATAGAACTGAAGTATTTTGCTGCATGTTTACACTCCCTCTCTCTTGAAACTTCTCTTCCTTGGCATCACTTTTTCTTCGTTCATTCTTTTATTTATTGATTCATTCACAACTGAACTGCACACCCTTCCACTTATGGAGACATAGCAGAGACTCAAACACACAGAGCTCCTGCTTGCGTGGAGAGCACACTCTACTGGGGGGATGATACATGAACAAGTAATTTCCCATTATTTACACGATGACAAATGCTTTGGAGGAAAAACTATAGTAAGGTGGGGGAATTAGAAATGCTGGGGGTGGGCATGGAGGTGTTACTTGATATCGGGTGGGCAGGAAGTCCTTGCTAACAAACACGAGCAGAGACATTGCTGGAGCAAAGGAGCCAGAGGTCTGGAGGAGAATGCTGCGGAGGGAGGACACCATGCAGAGGAGCAGGTGCTCACAGGGCGCCCACCCTGCTGGCCAGGGGAGGCAGGAGGGGAGGCAGGGAGGCAGGGAGGCAGGGGGCATCCCTATAGTGGGGCCTTACTGGCTGTGACAGGGACCTTGGTTTTTACTCTGAGAAGACAGTTCAGGGTCTTGGGCAGAGTACTGAACAGACTGGAGTGCAGCCCGGGGTAGCGGGAGAACACAGACTTCAGAGCTCTGCCTGGGGGAAAATCTCAACCCTACACTTACTGGCTCTGTGACCGTGGGTCAGTTCCATAACTTCTCTGTGCCACGTCCATAAAATAGGGATAGTAATGATAGCTATCTCGTAGTGGTGTTGTGAGGATTAGATGAGTTGATGTTTGTAAAGAACAGAGCATGGCAGATAGCAAGTATAAAAATGTTTGTTAAATAAAATTAGTAAAATCGAGAAAAGGCTCACTCTGCTGCCTAATGGAAAGTAGCTTGCCAAGGGGAAGTAAAGAGAGAGGCAGAAAGACCAGTTAGGAGATGACTGCAATAATCCGTGCAGGGGGTGGCTTAGACAAGGTGCTGGTGGTGGAGATGGGGAGTGGGAGAAGGGCCCCCCCTGGGCATAGTTTGGAGGGGGAGGATTAGATCTACTTTTCTTTCCATCGCTGACCTTCTTAAGTCTCCTTTGCTTTTTCCTCCTCTCGCTCTTGACCAGGGGCTCTCCAGTGTGGCAGTACCATTTGGAAATACATGGGGGCATTTTTTGGTTGCCATGGAGGCTGAGGATTGGGCATTTCTGGTGTTAAGTGGCTAGGGGCTGAGCTAGCGTCCTACATGGTGAAGACTTGTCCCTCAGGATGTGCCAGTGGCGTCCTGGTTGAGAAATGCTGCTTTAGACCTTCTTCCCACCGCTGCACCCCCACCCCTAGGCCCAAGATTTCTGAACTCCCAGCCACTGTATGGGCAGCAGGGGGCCTGCGAGCTTCCTGAAATTTTTTTCTCAAAAATGTCTGTTTATGTGCTCTTTTCTTTTTTTTTTTTTTTGTGATGAGAGGTTGCCAAATTTTCATGAAGTTCTGAGAGGGTTCTGTCCTAAGAATGTAAAATTCCTGTTATGGGAGATCGCACCCACTTCCCTTGTTTCTGCTCCAGCCTGTGTGGTGATGGACTTCCAAGTGTGTGTTCCTGCGGCGCTCTGTTGCGTTCCAGGTCCCTGCCTACTCAACCATGTGTCACTTCCTCAGGATCAACATATCCCAACTTCTTTTTTTTCTTCCCGGCTGTGTGGCACCATCATCCAGCTTACTCCATTCGTGCCTTTCCTGTGCCACTGCACCTTGTCTGATTGATCAAGTCCTGATTTTACCTCCTGGACAGCAGAGGAAATGTCCCCCATCTCCCGTCATTCACTACCTTCCTTTATCATCTCTCATTTAGACTGTTGCCTATTAATTGGTCTCCTCGCTTGAGACCCATCCTCCCTGTTGCCAGATGAGCTCTTGGATATGCAAATCTCACTGTGTCACTCCCTAAAAGCTCAAGTCTGTCAGTGCCTGCCGGGTAGTGTTCAGCCTCCCTTAGGGCACAGGACCTCTGACATCTTTCTCTGGCCTCCCACCCTGGGCTGGCCAGGTGGCTGTCGTGCCTCCCTGCTCATCTGCCCTCTGGCCCCCTGCCCATCCTCACGTGCCAGGCACCAGCAGGACTAAAGTAATAAGCTGTCTCATGCCTTGGTGCTGAAACATCTGAATATGCCATTTGATCACACAAAAAAATGGTGCAGCCTGTCTTTTACCTGCCAGAATACCCCAAAGCACTAAAACTAGCCTGGCTGTCCTTTGCTTGTAAACGAGGAGCTCACTCGTTAGGAGCTGATTGTGCTGTCTTTCCATACCATGTGCATACATAGTTTTCTTATTCCTTTGTGCTGTAATTTTAGAAGCGCTCTACTTCAAACAGGTGAGCTTCTGAGAGGCTCTTCTTAAGCTCATTTGTTCACAAGTTCAAAGTGACTAAGAGGTCTTTAAGCTTGCAGTCCTCGATGCAGTTCAAGGAGTGTAAGTTGGTTCTTTGAAGCTTCATGACCGGTTGTGCCCTTGCTGCTGGATGTTCTGTGGGGTACCTTGTTCTAAAGTGGAGCAGCTTCATCTGCATTAAACAGCTCTTGAAGCAGGTGGCTCCTTCATGATTTCTTTGGGGTCCTGGGAAGCCCCCTCAGTAGCCCTTTGTGTCCAGGTTCACCCCTCACCTCTTGAATCGCAGGAGCCTTGGTGGGCTCAGGCTGTGCTTAGCCTTTCTGTTCTAGAACAATTTCCTGGCCTCCTGAACTAATGACGGGCCAAGTTTCCACCTTCGTCAGGGTCATCCTGTTACACATTCAAAATGGAAAACTTCTGAAGATCTCTCTGCTGTGTTCTGGTTGATCATTACTGCCGGTGTTTCATCCTTTGCCCTTTAGGGGTCTTCCCAATCTTCATTCCATGTGCAAGAAAAAAAAAAAGGAAAAGAAAAATATTTGTCACCGCTCTCTCTGTTTTTATGAGCTTTTATTTTTGTTTCTGTTTTACCATGTGTCTCTTTTTATTAGCACTTTAAAAATGTACCGTGCTTTTGCAGGATCAGATATGATGGGGTTAGTAATGTTTGTAAAAACACTTCAAAACGTATTAAATACAGCAGACACATTCATCCTCAGACTAACAAACCCACCCGGGTCAAGTTTTCAGAGTCTGGCTCTGGGGCTGGTATCTGTTCCCATCCGCACAGTTATGATTTGAAAACTCAAGAGTGAAGAGTGCAGATTTGTTTCGCGTGGCTTTCCCTACTAGACTGCCGGTCTCCTTACAAGCAGGATCCGCATTTAATTATCCACCTACTACATGCTCTCTAATGGCAGGCACTTACCTGGTTCCCATTGGATTCTTGGGCTTGGCATGGCTGGTTGTTGAATGAATTAAGGACCATGCTAAATTGCCTGTAAGCATTTAGCCGTGCAGACTAAAAGGAGTTTGAAATAAAACTCACTAGAACATTCATATTACATGGATGACTGTGGTGATATAGAAATTCATTGATAGGAATGGGGGTTTTACTTTTCTTCTGAAAACACATCAGCAAATAGTACTGGACTGTCTTCAGAAGACTAACAGAACATTCTTTGGGGGAACACAAGGAAGAGTGATGTGGTCTGTGATTTTGGAAAGCTTATTGTCGAGCAGCGAGGATATGAAGGTACATAAATAATTACATAAGCTATAATATATTATATTATCAATATATAAAGCAGCGTAAGAGGAGAGAGCAGCTAAAAAACTTAAAGGGTAAGGGCATTTACTGCAGCAGTATTTATAGTAATAAACATTGGAGGCACCTAAATGGTTGATATCAGGACACTGGTTAAGTAAATTATGGTATAGACATCAGTTGGACTGTTATGCAGCCATTTAAAAGTATTTATGAAGCGTTTACAGTAATTTGGATAAATGCTTATGCTTTTTTGTTGGGTAAAATGTCAGAAAACAAAATTATATGTACAATGTGATAACAATTTTTTAAAAAATTCTTTAAAAAGTAATACCAAATGGAACAAAAGCACCAGAATGAAAACACACCAAAATATTAACATTGTTTTTGACTTCAAGTGTGTCATACGTGTGTACATGTGTACACACATGCATAAATATACAGTTCATTGAATTTTTACACACTGGACATACCCATGCAACAAGTGCCTAGATCAAGAAATAGAACATTATCAGCATCCTTCTAGGCCCCTGGCATCTCATAGCACTGACTGTTTTTTGTTCCTTGTATAAATGATGTCATACAACATGTACTCTTTTATTTTTGATTTCTTACACCAAACGTGTGATTTGTCCATATTGTGTGTAGTTGTAGATGGTTAATTCTTTTTATTTTTTATGGATGACTTTTACTCTTTCATCTTTTTAGGTTTTCCAAAATTTTCTATAATGAGCATGTATTTTATAATTATAAAAACATCACATTTGTTCTTTTAAAGAGGCAAAGGCATGTTTATTTGTTAAAATGCTTGGGTAGGTTCATTTGGCCAATTTGGCCAGACCATGGGACATGTGGAGGGGAACTGAGAAGACGAGTCGGTGCTGTCCTGTGACAGATTTGCAGCGCGGTGTGAGCTCAGGGTCAGGAGTGCCAGATTCTGTCTGTCATTTCATAGTCATGGGACTGGACACATCACACATCACTTCATCCCTTTGATCCTCAGTTTGCTCATCCATCAGTCAGCTGGGTGTGGTGGTATCTTCCTTATAAACTGATCCTGAGAATTAACTTGAGACACTGAGTTTGTGAGATAGTCTGCCAGACAGTGAGGTCCTTCATGGAAATATTAGAGTTAGAGAGGATGGCTGCTCAGGGAGGGAGCCTGCTGTGGTCTGAATGTTTGTGTCCCCCCAAAATCTATATGTTGACACCCTGACCCCCAAGGTGATGGTCCTTGGGGATGGGGCCACTGGGAGGTGATTGGGTCATGGGGGCGGAGCCCTCACAAGTGGGATTCATGCCCTTATAAAAGAGAGCTAGCTGGCTAGTCCCTTCCACCATGTGAGGACATGGCGAGAAGGTGCCTTCCGTGAACCAGAAAGTGGGCCCTCACCAGACACCTGATTTGCTGACACCTTGATCATGGACTTTGCAGCCTCCAGAACTGTGAGAAATACGTTTGGTTATTTATAAGCTACCCAATTTATGATATTTTGCTATAGCAGCCCGAATGGACTAAGGACCCTTGTCCATTTGCCATAATTTTCTCTTTGAAGTAAGGGATGAAGAAGGGTGTTATGTGGAAGTGAAAGCAGATGGCTTTGAGGTTGGAATTTGATCAAACAAAGCAGTTTTGAGGCCAGCAGGTCCCAGGAGAACGTAGGGGAGGGCTCAGCATGGGGGCCCTGTGAGGCTGGGGCATGGGTGTAGATGTGGTGTGCAGCTCTGCCCCCAGAAGACTCAGGCTGTTTTGTCTGATGTTAGCCCACATAGGTGGGTTTGCCAGTAATAACCTAATTATTCTTGATCGTACAAGTGGAGGAGGTAAAGACAGAAAGGAAAGCGTTGAGGAGAAGTGCCATGGCTAATCTACGAAGAGAACACTCTGTTTAAGGGAAGCCTCTGCTTTACAATGTGAGTGTCGATGAAGTTCACAGTGATTTGGAATATCTTTTTCCAAAGGTATTTACCCTAAAAGGGAGGGCTGAGATTTTAGTCTAGCCCATGAAAGTCTACAAAACAGGGAATTTTACTAATGTTATGTTTTCCACCGTAACACTGTCCTGGAAGATACTGAGCAGCACTCTAAGCCTGTGTTAATTCTAAAGCAGTCCCAACATTTCCCAGTGTAAAATCTGAATAAATAGAAATCTTAATTTCTCTGAGTGCAGTTTTAACTATTGCAGAACATTCAAATTGAATAGGGCTTGATGGGCCAGCTTATATGACTATTGTTTCTATGGGAGTGATTCTCAGATAGGGGAGGCTGCCCAGCTCTGCCTCTTCCCAGCACAGTGAGAGGTGAGCACTCAACCCTGAGCCCACAGGGGTGGGTCAGCTATCTGTAGATAATTGGTGTTGGTCGATTGGGCAGTGCCCTTATTCATCATTGACTCATTCAGACGGTATCTATGCAGTGCTTGTGAGCTGGATTTGCATAACCAAAAAGAACCAATCTTATCTTTCAGACACTTCAAAAGTTAGTATAAGGTGCCTTTAAACAGATAATTTTTGGAATGTGATAATGGATGAAATGGAGAGGTGGGTTCTTGGGCTGGGGTTGGAAGCGAGTGCATCTGGAAAGATCTTCCTAAGTCCGCCTGAGGAAATCAGGGAACGTTTTAAGAGGAAAAGTTCACTCTTGAGCTAAGACTTCAGGATGGAAAGGCATTTTTCTGGGAAGACACTCCATACAAATAGAGCAATGAGCACAAAGGCACAGGGTGTAAGGAGAACGTGGTCTGCTGGAGAACTAGGAATTCTTTTTTTTTTTTTTTTTTTTTTTTTGAGGCAGAGCCTCACCGTGTTGCCCGGGCTAGAGTGCCATGGCGTCATCCTAGCTCACAGCAACCTCAAACTCCTGGGCTCAAGCGATCCTCCTGCCTCAGCCTCCCAAGTAGCTGGGACTACAGGCATGCGCCACCATGCCCGGCTAATTTTTTCTATGTATTTTTAGTTGTCCGATTAATTTCTTTCTATTTTTAGTAGAGACGGGGTCTCGCTCTTGCTCAGGCTGGTTTCGAACTCCTGAGCTCAAACGATCCGCCCGCCTCGGCCTCCCGGAGTGCTAGGATTACAGGCGTGAGCCACCGCGCCCGGCCTAGAAATAGTCTTTTTTATTTTGAAAATTTTTTTTCTCACCCCCACCCCACCCCTAGAAACAGAGTTAATATTGTTCACGTTAGGTGTGCACAGTGGGCTGGGGGAGTGGCTGGAGCTGAAGTCAGGAGTCATCACTGCCCTACCCCAGCCCCCGCCCCCATGCCTTCCTAAAGTTTGCTTAGCTTTTGGTTGATAGCAAGCTTGGTTATGGGAAGCAGTTTTTTTCTTTGTCCTGAATTAAGATTTCTTATTATTCAGATTTTACATTAGGAAATATCGGAACTGCTTTAGAATTAACTTAGAGCACTGCTCAGCGTCTTCCAGCGTCATGTATTGAGATCACCTTGTTTACATTCACTAAAACATAAAGATCACGTGCCATATCGAAGGAAAGATACTCGTAGTGAATGGTATTACAAAGAAAAGAAATGGCCTCTGCCTTTTAAGAAGCTTACAATCTAGCAAAGCAAAAGTTGGACTTTTAAAAAGCCCTATTATGGAAATAAACATAAATGTAATAGGAAGAAGGAAGGACTTATTGCTTATATGTGTAGGAAGCAGAGAAAGCTATTTAGAAGGCAGGACATGCTGATCAAGGACCAAAGGACCAGGAGACATGGCATGCCTGGTGGACAGTGGTACAAAGGCCGGTGGGAGGTGATGGGGCGCTGGGAAGAGGCCACCACAGCCAGGGGGCCATGGCGGAGGCTGGCCCGGGAGTGTGGCTGTGTAGAGTAGCATTGGGACACTCTGGCACAGTGTCTAGAGTCAGTCAGCTCGGATGTGCTGCTGGGAATAGAGAGAAATGGGGTTGATGTGGCTGGGACCAGGTGTGGAGGGTCTTACACACTGCACTGAGGAATTTGGACTTTATTCCCAGGCAGTAGGCTGTTATGAACAGGTCCTCTGGTCTCTCCTCCTCACCCAGGCTGCCAGCATCTCCAGTTCTCTTCCACCTGCTGTGTTCAGAACCAAGCCCAGTGTGTTACACCCTGTCCCAACACCGTGCGACTGCGACTCTGCTGGTTTGGGGCAGATTACCAAGAAAGTTGTGATTGGGGTCTAGAATTTTAAGATGTTTCGCTAGTTAATTAGCAGCTTATAAGTCATTACACCATACATAGCCTTCCACTGGGGTGATTCTGACTTATTACCAGTGAATGCACGCCAGCCGTGTTGTTCTGGCATCGGTGAGATGTTTGCGTGGATTCATCCCGGTTGGGCTGTGACTTAAGTATTTTGAAATGGCTGAGATTATGGGCTGCATTGGTGACCATTACACAGAGAGAAACTAACTGGCTGATATGGGAGTTTGCCCATAACCATCTTGTTATCTATGTTTCCTGTGTTTGGGAAACAACCTTCTTAGTAACACTGTCTTTTTCATTCAACTGATCATTGTGATTTTTTTTCTGGAAATAATCAGCCTAAATCATGGTAGTTTTTATTCTTGACCTCATATATGTAGCAGGAAAATTGTTTTCTAGCTTTCAGATAGTCAACAAGCTAACAAAGTTTAGTGTATATACACCAATTTGGTGGATTTAGTTGGCAATATGATTTGCCAACTTAAGTGCACAAATTAAAATATTTGTAAGACAAAAAAAGTAACAAAGTTACTGATAGGTTGTGAAACAGCTGATAGGTTGTGAGACAGCTCCAGTAAAGGCAGAGATACTACAGGGTGTCCCAAAAGTCTCTGTACAAAGGAAAAATTTTGTAAACTTTTGTAATGAATATTTTGTAAATAAAGATACATTTAGCTATAATTTCCCAGTTTCCCTATGTGTGGCGACTTTTGGGACACCCTGTAGTTTTTGTAATTAACACATTGACTACCATATGAGTTGTATTTAACTCAGGCTAGTTTTGACTCCTGGGCCTCGTGATGCACAACCCTGCAGTTGGTTTGTGAAAATCTTACTTGTTGATGTTCTTATTGTTACAATTAATATTGACAATTTAATTCTAAAAACGTGGTTGTGTTGCATATAACTCAAGCACAGAAAACAGTAAAAAATAACAAATTAGAAAAGATCCTTTTGTATTAATAAAACACTGTGGCCCCAGGGAAAATTTTTTTTTCCTAGCGTGGCAGTTAATGTGAAGGACCACTGACATAGAATAGCCTGTGGAATTCACATGGGGACATGGTGGTGTCGACACTGGAAGACACTTGGGAGGTCGTTGCACCATATTCTCTTTCAGAGAACAGTCACCGAAGAATAGAAATGGAAAAATCACATAGTGGTAAAATGGGGTGTAGGAGTTGTGACACTCCTCTCTTAAAATCCTCAGTGGCTCCCTGTTGCTGGGAGGGTCAGGCCTAAACTCCTCTACTTGGCCCTTCTGCCTAGTGGCTTATCTGGGCTGAAGAAATGCACTTGATGATATTGTTATGTCAGTATAGTAATGACAGTAGTTTCAGGCCTGTCACGGAAACAGAGGTGGAGCTCCTTTAGCACTGTTTTTAAAAAAGCATACAATAGATTCTAGTTGAATATGCAAAAGCTTCTGAGATTCTGATATAGAGAGCTGACCTGGAACACATGTTTAATTCTAGGGTCAAATCAAGTTATTTTTAAGCTCCTAAATGACTAGGATTGGGCTTAGATATAACACCCTTATATATTGTAGAAGTCAGACTGGCCACCTTCACCTAAGAAGAGCATTTGCAGTGGTGATTACAAAACCTCCACATTCCCTGTCTTTATTAATTCTTACTTAATGTTATGTTAATTATGTTTGTACTACATATGATTATGTTAATGATGATATTAATTATGGTAGTAATAAGTATTGCTCATCTCATTTCCAGTCCAGAGTGTTTTATGTTTTAGACAGAAGCACGCGTGTGCGCGCACAAGTGCGTGGGGAGGCGCTTCAGCAGCAGCATGGAGGCCTTAAACAGCAGACACGTGGACCCATAAAACTAACATCCAAGAAAGGCAGGGCAGCCACAAGGCCAGCACTCTTCTGTTTCACAGTATATGTTGAAAAGGTTGTAATAATATTGCACATGATTATGGTGCCTTACAGTTTTCAGATTGTTCTCACATATTTTCAGACATTTGATTGTCAGCAAACCTGCGAGAATGGTAGGCAAAGCATCATTCACATTCTCCATGCAGAGTTGAGTCACAGAAAGTTGTGCATTGAGTAATATAATAGGTATCCAGACCCTTCTTCCACAGTCCATTCGGTTGTACCCAACCCGTAGGTGTCTTTTTTTGGGAGAATAGGTAGACAGTGTTATCAGCAAAGAAACTTAGAGCAGGTGGGGAATTACCTGCTCTCTCACAACCTCACTACTGGGCTATACGTTAAGCAAGTTTCAGATTAAACTCCTGCACATACAGAAAATTTTTAGATAAACATTCACTAGCAAGTAGCACAAAGCAGTTTATACAACTGATTTATAAGTTCCATGGAGGTTCACATCTCTGTGTTTTTAGGTATTCGACGCACCTTTCAAGAAACACTTACGTAATAGCATGCAGAGGACAGAGTCCAGATTCTTGCTCTTCTTGTTGTCTTCAGAGGCGCAGGTATCACCAGGTTCTCATACTCCGTTCATTCCAGTGTGGGTGTCTCTAAAACATTTTGCCAAGCCCACATATTCAGTCCTTTAATTTCACCAGTCTGATCCCATTTCTAACATTCATCATGCTAATTACTAGCAAGCTACTGATTTTACCAAAGAAAATTGACACAGTAGGCTAATGAGTAAAGTGACCTCAAAGCATTTGTAGTAAGCACCTCTGGCGTATGGGCTTCCTGATTGGAGCCCACCAGATGTAACCTGGACAGTGTGTTCTAATACGAGCAGAGTTATGGCTTAACCTAAATAATATCACAGAATGTTATGGGCTACAAAATAGCTCACAAAGTAAATTGTAGATATTGAAATACAACTCCTCGGTTGTTGAGTTATCTAGGAAGGTTACGGTATTGTGTATTCTCTTTAATAAAATAAGTCACATTAATTTAATTTTATAGGATACCTTAACAAAATGTCGAAAGTAGGTTTGTGGTGACGTTATTCATGCCCATGTTAATGTAGCATGCACAGGCCAAATGCATTTTTGTATCCGTTTAGTGCATATTTGCATATGTGTCACCCTCATAAAGCCCAAAGTCTGAGTGAATTTCAGGTGTAGTTGACCTACTCTAAAAAGAAATGAGTGCTAAAGATGTGAAGATTCCTGTTACTGAGGTAAGGCTGAGGTTTTGACACCCCCTCCCCATTCATCCATCTGTACAAGCACCACAAACAAGCTGCAGCCTGGTGAATGCTGTGTGCACATACTTACACACTCAAACATGTGGTAGATGGAGTTTGGTAGTTAAACTTAATGTAGATGATTTTTTAAATAGGTTGGACTATATCAACCTATAGAGTAAATGCAAGGCAGTGGCATACACACACATATCCCAATTCCAAATTTTAATTTAAATTTAACCTAAATGTAGCTGTTATCTATAGCCATCCTCAAAGATAAAATATATGTATTGAATTTTTCACTCTGCTTTCCCATGTTTCTTTCTCTGTGTTGGGTGCTTCAAATTAATTCACAACTTTTATGAGCTAAGATACTTTTTTATAAACTTGGTTACTTTGTGTTATTTCTTTTGTGAGTGTCTGGTTAGTATTCCTTTTCCTTTTGCAGAGGAGAATATTATCCATTGGTATCTGTTGGGATCTTTGCATATAGAATTTTAAATAAAAAAATAAAGAAATTGCTTTACTAGCATGCTTCTAGGTTATTTTGCTGACCTCTTTCTTCCTTGATAGACTTTAGCTTCCAGTTATAGTCAATTTGTATTTAATTTTGACTCCTTAAATTTAGCCCATTTTTGAGCTTTCTGGAATTCTTTACCAAAATGTAGAGGGGGAAAAAAAGAAGAGTACTAGGAGTATCTCAATTGTGGCTTCACTAAATTTTACTGGTTTTTTTCAGTTAATAAAGTTGATGATAAATTTGCCCTAATTTTCAAAAACGCTAGGCTGAATTACAGTTGCAATATTTATGAAAGAGGTTATTGAGCTATTTTATAGTGGAACAGGATACTGACTATTTAAGAAAATACTTCTCATTTACTCACTTAAAAAATGCTCAGTATACTTATAAATTATTTTTGTGTGTTAGTGTAGTGTATGGTTATCTTTTACCTCTTTTGATTTATTTAGCATTTAATATCCACTTTACCATTTGACACATAGTCATAATTTGCCTTGAATTACTAACTTTTCATATGTGCTACAGGTATGCCCATTATCATAGATTATCATATGATAAAAATCAATATCTAAAGTCTAAGAAACTTATTGAATCCTTATTGAAAAATAAGGATTTTTTTCAATTAAAAATCTAAGTGATAAGAAAACTTACCATTATTTAACTAGCAGTTTTTCCTTGTTGGTAAACAAACTAACTGCATCTTAGAATTGATGGCACCGTATAAGCAACAAAATACAATTTTTGCCACATAAGGTCCTTAGAGGCAGAAACTCTTATTAGAACTCTTAGGGACTCAGGGCTTTATTCAGCATGGAAGGCAATCATTAGATGCTAGTAGATTGATTATATTCAAATGTGTATGTGTAGGTTAATAAACAATTTTAAACAGGGGCATGATGAGATCAGATCTGTGTAGGCTGGTCATTCTGGTGGCATTATTATTTTTTTTTATTTTTAGTATATGTGCTGCTGAAGCGAGCACTTTTTTTAAAATTTTTTTTAAAGACAGGTCTCACTCTGTCCCCCATGTCGAAGTGCAGTGGTATGATCGCAACTCACTGCAGCCTCGAACTCCTGGGAGTAAGCAATCCTCCCGCCTCAGCCTCCCAGTGGCTGGGACTACAGGCACACACCACCATGCCCAGCTAATTTTTAAAATTTTTCTGTAGAGACTGAGTCTGGCTGTGTTTCCCAGGCTGCTCTCGAACTCCTGGGTTCAAGAATTCCTCCTGCCCTCAGCCTCGGAGTAGCTGGGATTTACAGGGGCGGCCACCACGCGCCCTGGTGGCACGACCAGAAGGTGGTATGCATGGTAATAAATGTGAGAGCATGAAAACCTTCATGAAAGGATTGCATTATAGTAACAGAGAAGAGAGATATTTCTTGTCAGCTTTTTGGAAGTTAGAATAGGTAGGATTTGATAGCTAACAGAATATCAGGTCTAGGGGGAGAGAGAATTCACAGTTGGCACCTCATGCTATTTAACTATAGCAATTTGAGGGAGCAGAAAAGGGAATATGCTCAGTTCTAGATGGAGATTACCTAGAATGCAGCTAGAAATAAAGATTGGAAGCTCAAAAGGGAGCTTGAGCTGGAAATAGCGATATATATAGCCCAGTCATCCTTCCAATCACTCATTTGACATGATCAGCCCTAGGACAGACTGGACACATGTGGCAGCTGAAGCTGAAGCTTACCAGTCAGTAGGTAAGCTCGTCCTGCAGCAGGTAGGGAAAGAAGAGAGTCAAGCGCGGGGAGCTCTAGCAGCTGGCCCCAGGCAGGAGGGGAAGCCACGGAGAGAAACTGAGATCAGTGCCCTCCCTAAAAACAGAGGAGAAAGAGCATCAAGAGCAAAGCATTGGCCAGCAGGTGGAAATCACGTGGGATTAAGACTTGACTTGTGGCAGTGAGGAAATCATTGATGCTCTTCTCAGGAACAGTGAGGTTAGCATTGAGTTGCGAAGTGTGAAGTAGTGGAGTCTTATATTTAAATAATAATGGTAATTTTACTTATAATAATACCTGGGTGCTTTGATATGCCAGACCCTCAGCACTTTATGTGTGTTAACTCATTTAAATCTCACAACAGCCTCATTGAAGTCTATGCTTTTTTATCCCCTATTTTACCTCTGCAAAAATGGGCACAGAATAATTTGCCCAAACTCACGTAGGTAGGAAGAGGTGGGGCAGGCTGGGATTCTAACGCAAGGGCAGCACCACTATTGGTTTTAACTACCATTCCATGCTGATGCCTCACTGCAGAGGAGAGGGGTTGAGTACTTACGTGCTCTTGTGTTGTGTGAGTGTTGGGGACAAAGAGACAATCCTGCCCTCTCCAGTAGGGGAGATGGATCAACAACATAGGCAGTGGTTCCGTTGCTGTGGTGGAAGTGTGTATCAGGCAGGGAGGGCAGTGGCCGCTTTCTATTGCTGGGAGAGGGAGGGAAGAGTCAGGAAAGGTGACCCTTAAAGGGAGGTTCACAGTGGCAAAATTCAGAGTGGTAGTTTAAAAAATTTAGGTATGACAAGCTAGATTGTGACCTTGGGGCTATGTCTTTCTGTTTTCATCAGATTTTCTAAGTACCCTCCCCCATGGTTAAAAACCAATTTAAGCAAATATGCTGTGTCTTTAAAAGTCTCTCCTGGATTTGTCTTAACAAGGTACTTAACCCACAAATGAGAATTTCTTGTCGTTTGGCTAGGTGGGCCATTATGCTGTAGTACTCATTTAATTGCATATTCTCTTTGGAAAAGGAAAACCAAAGGCTCCTTACATCGCCTATTCTAAGAAAAAAGCACATACATATACACAACGAATGGTCATTATCTTTGGTTTTAAAAATGTGTTTAATTTAAAAAGTAAATGCAGTAACTATTATGCTTTCTGCGTGGAGTGGGAAAGACCCTTCCTTCATGAGCATTTCTGTGCCTTCATCAAACACTGGTCTTCCAAACAGTGTCTTCCAAACACAGTGTTTGTGTTTTTCAGAGAAGCCATATATTTGGATTTTTTGGGTGATTTCCATCTTTTAAAACATCAAAACGTTATATTGGCCAAACAAAACACTTAATGGAAGATGGATTTGTGCTTTACAGTTGTGTCGGTATCTTCCTGTTAGCCAGTGGGAGTGGGGTGGGGTGGTGCCAAGTTCTGAGGCCTGTGGGAAGGATTTCTTGCTTTCCTGAGTAGCCTCAGCCAGTGGTAAGCAGATGAAGCCAAGACAAGGACAGTAGATATTAATGCCCTAACTTAAATTCTTACATCACAGGGGGTGTAGCCATCATGAAAGATGTTGAGCTAGTCTCATTGCAAGAATAATTTACAGTCACTCTAATTTTTAAAAAAATCATGACACGGGATATTTTAATTCTGTGAGTTTTTCTAGATAACTTAAATTCCTTAAAAACTTTCCTTTTAAGAATGAAGTATGTCATACCATATGCTTTAACAAACGGTATACTAAACATAATATTTTGGGGGAGTTGAGGGACAGTATTAGCATGGTATCCTAAAAATATACTGTCCATTAGAAAATAAGCAGTGGATGGGTACCTTTTAAGGGCAATATAAGGCGATACTGAGGCAGTTGCTTTAGTAAAAGGAGGAGGAAGTACATTGTTAGGGTGAAATATGTCCCTGTTTATTGGATCACTCCTGTTGTTCTGGTAATAATAGGACCTTTCGTCCTGGGTGATGAATTGTATGGTCACCCTACGTAATGTTCATATGACTTTTAGTTGCTGGTCCCTTTCTCATAGAGGTGGGGTGAGGCTGGTATGCTGAACGACCTTGCTGCTGCTCGTAAAAACCAGTCACCGAAGCAAAGGCTAACCTCAGAATGACTCTCTCAGCCTTCCCCAAAGGATCTTTGCTGTTGCCGTCAGGGTTTTAACTTGTCAGCACCATTGAAAGCATGATTGATTATTTCTGTATCATGGCTTTCAAAGCCATCCTCCTTGGTAACTCTAACCTATTCTTAGGCCCGTATCAGATTTAGTTTGTGGTGTGCGAGGAAGGCATAGCAATCCCCACTTCAAGGATATATGCTAAACATTCTTCACAGTCATCTCTAAATGACACTTAGGTAAAGATAATGTAACATGGGTTTTTAAAAAGCACGTTTTCAGTCAAACGTCTTTTATTGTAGGAGATTGAAGGTACTAGGTGCTACTTTCCAGATGTATCAATTTTTTTCAGAAAACCTCTTTTAAAATGACTTATATGTTGAATGAGATGATGTTCCACATCATTTTCAACTTGGAATAAAAATATAGATGGCATATTAATCAAGTTTGTGAATGAAAAAGTTTGAAGGTGATGGTAATATTTTAAAATGAGAGATTGAGAATTCCTTAATAGCTTAAAACAACAGCTGAAACATAAGACTAAATTTAATAGATCGGAATATGAATTTCTGCATTTAGATTAAACAAGCAGTTATGCATGTACAGGAATGAGGAAATATACCTCACCATGATTCATATGAAAAAGATTTAATGGTTTTAGTTGAGCACAAGCTCAGTATAAGCACATAGGAAGTAATGGCTGTTGAAAAGTTAATGTACTTTTATTTCTGGTTGTATGTGAGACTAGATATTCTGAATTACTACTAAAAATGAATAAAAATAAAAATGCTGAATAAATTATATAAAATATATCTTTAAATGGTAAGAAAGCTAAGAAAGTAAAAGACCAAAAGTTGGCCTGAAAGTAAAATTGAGAAATCAGAGAGGTAAGGTGACTACCCTATTGAGTCCAGCTAATTTGAGCTTCGATTTTCTTGGTCCCCTGTTGCTCTGAAGACAAAAGACAAAGCCCAGAGCCTGCTTTAGGGGAAGAAAATTTAATAGACAATGTCTCCACATAAAGCTGGGACCCCTTGAAGACTACTTCCATAGTATAGTATTCAACTAGAAATACAACTTTTCCCCTGACCACCTCCCAATCCCCAACAATTCTCAAGAAAACTGCTATCAAATATTTTACAGCCAATGATCAGCATTCATGTAGGTTTGCAGTTCAAATTTAGAGCTACCTGTGTGGTCCAAAAAACAGACAAATGTATAATTGTAAAGTGATTCCAGAATAGTAGCACAAGGCAGAAACAGGTGCAGACTCTTCCTGCAGGCCGCAAAGAGCTCAAAAAGTAAAGTTCTAAGAAATTTTACTTACAGTCAAAAATCACAAAACAGATAGGTGAACAAGACATAATGAAGAGAACCAGCCAAAATAGTAACAGAATTAAACCTGTAACTATCTCAGATATTATACTTGTCAAACAGAATGTGAAATAACTTTGTTTTAAAGAAAATGGGAGGGTCAAAAATGTGAGTAAATAGCAAGCAAATATTTTTAAAAAATGGCAGAAGAGGTCGAAAAAAGCTAAGTAGAGCGCTGAAAATTTAAACATAGTTGGAATTTAAAAATCAAACAGGTTTAATGGCAAATTAGACATAGCCAAAGAGAGAATTAGTCAGCTGGAATACAGTTCTGAGCCTTTTGATTGTGACCCACAGTCACAGTCATTTACTGGCACATGTGTGTATATGATATATGAGTATAATTTAAGCCAAAGTTTCTAGAAACTGATTTTATTCTGCTAAGGGCAATATTCTCTGCTATTTTTTTTTCTAATTTATTCTTTTTCGTTAAAAATGTTGGGACCAACCCAGAAAATTTTATGAGGTATAGTGGGTCATGAGCCACAATTTTGAAGAAAACTGATTTTAATAAAATTGAAAATGTGTATATCTTACAACCCAGCACATGTCCACCATAGTTCATAACACTTTATGTGGCCAAAAAATAAAATGTCTATTGTGGAAAACACAGGGCGTGGTTTATCTGTATGGTGGGTTGTTGTAGGACCAGGGTGATACTGAAAATAATGAACAACCAGTGCAGTGTGGACATGACCCAGTCAGAGTGGATGATGTGCCTCAGCCCACACCTGTGCGTACCAGCCAACCAGCAGCCTTTTCTACAGCTTTGAAAATGAATGAACTTCCAGTTCATACATCAACATAATACTAAGCAGAAAAAGCAAGTTCCAAAAAATTTTATGTAGTATGATTCCATTTATATGAAGTTCAGAAATTTGAGCAAAACTAAATAGTATATTGTTTAGGGATACAAGCATATATTTAAACAAAATTTTTTAAAAGGCAAGAGTACACACAGAATTTAGGAGAGTTGTCACCTCTTAGTCTGGGGATAAAGGGTGGGTTAGGAAGGGTCACACAGGGAGCTTCAGAGGTAATAGTAATGTAGTTTTTCTTCTTAAAATTGATTATGGGTACATGACTGTTTCCTTTTAATTCTTTGTACTTTATGCATATTATGAGTATTTTTTTTGTCTATTCAACATTCGGTAAAAGTCATTTAATTAAAAAAACCAAGACAGGATTAACACAGGTAATAAATCTTTTTTTATGCTAATCAGACCATTTTTGGAAAGTCGTTTTTAATTTTGGGTGCCAAATTTTATGGACATTAACAAACTGGAATGTGTCCAGAGGAAAACATCCCAGGTGGTGATATTGAGCCACCAACCTGGTCTTGAGCCTTTTATTTTTCAGATGCAGATTCATGTGGATTCTGAGTATTGGCAAAGTTTTAACTTCCCCAAGTCTGCGTGCTAGTGGGTAGTGCACTTTTTGTAGTGCTAGTCAGAAGTGAGTTCTAAAAAGTTCCCACAATTGTTCTGTGGTATGGTAGTTTGCTAAAGGTTTTTCTTTTGGAGCGGGTAGTTGTCTAATGCTCTAACTGTAGGCCCTATGGCAGGCATGTCGCTATACTATACCAAATAATAGCTCAGAAACAGGGCATCTTTCATTGCTGCGCTCAGACAAGCCCTCTGCTGTCCATAGCTCTTGAAGGCATCTCTAGATTCAGATTGTGTCCACCAATGGGACATATACCAGGATGATTTAGTTTGGTGCCTTTCAGGGGAAAGACAGTCTTGGTCCTGTGGTTGCTCTGTCTAGAGCTGTGCAGGGAGCCAGTTTGTCCAGCCATGCCTCGACTCTACAGAAACAAGGAGGGTTAGGCAGATGGCGGCAGTTGTCTGGGTAATAATTACTTGAGGTGAAAGAGTGAATTAGCAATTATGGAGGATCTTCAATGCACCAAGTGTTCAATTTTCACATGAAAGTATTCCATTTTGGGAGAAGGAAGTAGTGCTATCCCTGTGTTACAGATGTGGAATTTAGGGAGGGGTAGCTGAAATCAGTACTGGGGGAGAGAAGGCCAGGAGAGCAGGCTTTCAGCAGTGCAGCGCAGGGGCTGCGGAGGCTGGCTAGAGGCAGTGTTGCAGGGCGGCCAGGGGCACAGACTGCAGTGGCCAGGGCTGGACTTACAGGCATACTGCCATTTACTCTCTGGGAGACCTGAGACATAAGTTATTTAACTACCCTGTGCCTCTTGCCTCAACAGAAAATGGAGAAAGTCTCTATTTCGTGAGATTGTTAGGAGAATTAAATGAGTTAATATTCAGAAAGTACTTCTGAAAGTGGCTTGGCACATGGAAAGGGCTATAAAAGTAAAGTGATTAGGGCAATTTTTTTCTACCTTGGCCTATAGCAAGTGATTCTTTCTGATCTCTGTGACCCTGCAGCAAAGCCTGTCCTTGTTCTTAAAGGGGTGAGGTTCTTTTATCCACTCTAGCTCCCTAGCATCCCAAGTTAGGTTCTGCCCACCCAGAAGGTAGGCATGGGGTTGCTTTGCATTCACCAGATCTTCCTCCTCCGGGATCCTGTATCTCCCAGGGCTATAGAGATGTGCCAGTGGCAGTTTTTCGAAGGCACACCAGGAGTACTTTTTCCTAAGAGCTTGTTCTGCAGATGAGGAAACTGAGACTCAGGAAGGTTATGACTGTTCCAAATTCACATCACAGCAGAGCTGAGATTAGGGTGTTTGTTGTTGTCTGTGTCACCTCCAGAATGTACAGAGGACAAGACCAGTTTTCTCTTTGCAGCCTTGATTTCATATAATGTGGATGACCTCATGTTTCTTGGGTCCTCCGCACCATCAAGACGCATGAGTTCCCCATGCCCTTTTAGGGCCTGTGGTGTGCAGGCTGCCCCCAGCTTCAAGCCAGGCAGAGGCAGCTGGCTGCTGCTTTGAGCACCTCTGTTGGCTGCGCCTCTTAACCCAGTTTCTAAGTTGTGTAGGGATTAGGCACCTATTGACTCATCTGTGTTTCCTCTAGTCTGACCTGTTGTTTCCAGTGGTCATTGGCTTCTCACAACCCTGACAAGGTTCCTAGCTGCTCACTGCATCCCCTCCTTCCTTTATTCCCTTCTCCCCCTTATGTGTTCTTACACGTTGGCCCTTGTGTATTTCTACCATTTTCCTGCAACTTGAGGCAGGATTGACTCTTGACTTTTAGAGCTATTGCTAGACAGCGAGCATTCCTGATACTCGCTGTGTTTGTTGTTGTCTGTGTCCAAAAATCCACAGTACATCTGTGAACTGTGCAGCCCTGCCTCTCACCATTCTCTTGACGAGCCTGGGGCCAACTGAACATTATTAACCCAGCATCACAGTCGGCACTGTATGCTCTCATCAAGGAGAAAGAGTATACCAATATTGAGCCAAAAACTGTGGGATGCTAGAATTCCAGAAACTGTCTAAGGACTTTCCTTCATTAAGGCACTAAGGCAGGAAATGATAAGGTTTCAGAAACAGGTCAGTATAATTTACACAAGTACCTGGCTTAAATGGTATTTAAACCTAAAGATACTTTTTTCTTCAACTTGAGGTAGCTTTATGGCTTATGCTTTTCTTTGAACTGAAATGACATTATTCAAGGTTAGCATATATTATGCACCAGCTCAATTTAGGAAATTAGATAGTTTAAAACATACTTGAATATACTGACATATTGTAGTAATTTTCTATTCAATGGTAGAATATTCTTTGCTTTCTGTATATTTGTTTGCCTGTTTAAATGTACGCTAAATATTTTCTGTCAGCTCTTGTAAAAGAATGAAAATCATTGTCACCTGAAATTAATGTTATTTTAAAAAATGATTCTCGTCCTAACATATGAGCTTACTCTTTGTGGTAGGCTCTTTTAAAAATTAGTTTTCTGAGATCATTAGGGAAAAAAAAAAATGGGAGAGACTTTAAAACCCATGTAGACAACCCTTCAGTCAGAACTGTCAGGTTTTTAAAAGCAATCTTGGGATTTTTCTTGTTGTCTGATAGCAGTATTATTGAACAGATGGTTAATTCACACAATAAGCTGGATAATCAAATCTGATGAGCGAGGTTAACTATAGCAAGCTGTATGTGGTATTTACAGAAATTTCCAGGGTATTTGAGATTTCATTTGTGTTAATACAGAAACACAACTTATAGCCACAAGTTCGTTTGAATTAGAATTTTTTTCTTTCTTTTGAAAAATAGTCCTTCCACCCCCGAACAGTCCTTTCTTGTAGGGGGAGAGAGAGAAGAGAGATTGGTGTCAGCCAGCTGCCTGCACTGCCCCTCCAGGAAATAGCATGACAGAGTCCTGCTTTATCAGGGCCCTCCTCCTGGCCTTGCCCTGGTCCTTGTTTATTGAGTGTGCCAGATTCTGTGCTCGGTGCTGGGACCATAAGGAAAAGAGACAGGATTCCGTGGTACAGTAGGGGTGTGGTTCTAAACAGCACAAAACAGGGTGGGAGCCTCCAAAGAATCCTTTTAGTATGTTTAGAGAAACCATCTCCTGGAGGATAGTTCACAACCTCATCTGTTTAATAACCTTTGCAATTGGCCTCATTTAAATTAAAAGCTAAGGCCGGGCGCGGTGGCTCACGCCTGTAATCCTAGCACTCTGGGAGGCCGAGGTGGGCGGATCGCTCAAGGTCAGGAGTTCGAGACCGGCCTGAGCAAGAGCGAGACCCCATCTCTACCAAAAATAGAAAGAAATTAATTGGACAGCTAAATATATATATAGAAAAAATAAGCCGGGCATGGTGGCACATGCCTGTAGTCCCAGCTACTCGGGAGGCTGAGGCAGTAGGATTGCTCGAGCCCAGGAGTTTGAGGTTGCTGTGAGCTAGGCTGATGCCATGGGACTCGCCCCAGGCAAGAGAGTGAGACTCTGTCTCAAAAAAATAAATAAATAAATAAAAATAAAAATAAATTAAAAGCTAGTTAACTTGTTTAAATTTTTTCTGGTCTCAGAAAGCAGCTCTTGCAATTCCTCGGCAAACTCACCGTGCCCCCAACAGAGCCTTCTCCTTTCTGATCTACAGTGAGGACAGCTTTACAATGTCTCCTTTACAAAATGATTCTACTTCCTTATGTATTCTTCAGGTTTCTTTCCCTGCTGACATCTCCTTCAGTTTGAATGTTTTCTCTAAAACTGTGGCCCAGCCGTGTGTTTTCTTAAAATCACCAGACCACACCCAGGGCCATATTGTTCTTTTCTCAGAGCTTGCTTGATGTAAGCAAGCCTTTAACGGGTCCTGATGATCATGTTTGTCTGACGTGTGTCCTACAGGGAATCACAGTTTTCATTAATGTAATTGTATTTGCCTTTTAATCTATATGCATTTAACTGTATGTGTGTTTTTGTCTGTCCTCCTTCCCCCTGCCGCCCCATCTTTCTCTTTCTCGGCTGATTTCAAATTGAAGTAACAGATCTTTAATAGATCTTCAATAAAAGACATCTAGATACTTTGATGAATACTTATCAAAACTCTGAAGTTGTTCTTCTGAAAACAGCTCTCTGCTGTGTGGGATATTGAAGTGCTAGCTAGGAGAAGACCCTATCCTACTAATCATCCCATAGCTTGTCCACTAAAGTTTATGAAGTTTGTCTTTCAAACTGTTTTAAACAAAAATGATTGCTCAGCTGTTTAAAAAAGCAATTGATCATACCTCTTTTTTGTCTTACCCTTTTCCTCTGCTTCTCTTCTGATTTCTTACGTGACATTTAATAACAAATCATAAGACTAACAAGGATGCATTTCAATTCCTTGTGGTTTATGGATCAGTTGATTAGGCTGGAGGAGGAAGGTGCTGTAAAGAGTGCGAACACTCACTGAGAGCAGGTTGGGATAGGCACGTTAACCCAGTTGGGAGTCTGGCAGGAGCTTTAAAATCAAGTACACCTGAGTTCAAATCAGGGCTCCGCCATTCACTAGCTGTGTGAACCTGGAAAGGTACTAAATCTTTCTGAATCTTAGTTTTCCTTGTCTGCAAATGACAGGGACTGTAGAATTTACCTTCATGGGGTCATGGACAGTGTCTGAATTGGGCATATAGCCGTGCCTGGCACTTATTTACTGAGTGCCTATTGTTACTTTGTCATCTGTATAATGGGACTATTGAGAAAAGAAAAGAACTTTTTTTCTGAGGAATGCAAGTTCTTTTAAATTATCAGGCCAGAGAGACTTTAAAATGAGATAGGAATCACGTCCTGCTCCCCGCTTTGAGCTGTGTATTCATCTCTTGAAACTGCTTGCTATTACCACAAGTGGTTTTAAATTAAGCTAATAATGCCATACCAGATGCTATAGCCCACATCCAGTAGCTTAACAATGTGTAACCAATTACTAATCAATGTTATTTCTGTAAACCAATGAGAATTCTTGACAGACAACATTTTTTTTTAGCCCACTCCTGGTCCCCCTTTTTTGCCTTTAAAAACTTGCTTGTAACAAAGGCCAAATGGAGCTCTCCAAGGTTACTTGGGTCTGAATCTTCCTGCAGCTGTCCTTACTTTGGCTCAAATAAACTCATTAAATCATATTTTTTGTTTCAGCATCTTCCTTTTAGATTGACACTATTAATATATTAATATAAAAAAGCTAAAAAATTTGCTGCCATATATAGGTATAAGGGGCTTATTTCATGAAAGCTTCCTAAATATCCACCAGCCATAAGTGATTTCTCTCTTGTATGACTTTACTGTAGCTTTTTCCCAAGTCTCTTTGGTGCTTACCAAACATTTATTTGATATTGTTACTAGATGTTGTGTCTCATAACCCATATCCTCATCTTTATAATCCCTACCCTGTTTTAAATATAGTAAGGGCTTGGTAAATGTTTCTTATATAAATAATTAATTTTTGTTATTACCATTGCCCTCTGCATTGCACACTGATGTAGCTGATAGCATCATGATGGATTTATTTCCATAGACTATCGTATTGTTTCTATAATCATTTCGTTTTAACATTTCATATGGACTATGAAAGGTATGAAAGAATATGAAAGATACCTTCCTTACTAATGTTGCGTATTGCTTTTAGCAGAACTGAATTATATTTGGAGATGTATGTCTATGAGTTGTGGTTTCAAAGGAGGGGAAAAGCACATTGAATGATCCCACCGAGAAATAAAAATAAAATCCTAAGCTCCCCAGCCAACTGAATGGACCCCCTTTTGGCCAAGGGGACCTCAGAGAAACCTTAAAAACTGAGCTTCCGGCCATGACTGGATGGAAGGTTGGACATGCCTCCTTGTACCCCCTCCCTGCTAACTGCCGTTAGACTTTTCTTTCCTAAGGGTTAAACAGAAATCAGTCCTTTTGAAAGGCTTGCTGTGCTGCTCATTTACACAACTGATCAGCATTCCTTCTTTAAAAGAGACTGAAACCAGACCCTGGACTGGGACCATAGACTCGTTCTGAGCTGTTCACAGAGGCTGCCCACCAGTGTCTCTGTGTCCTCCATTTTGCTTTATTACACCTAGAGCCTGATTTTAATGGATTTAAATGTTAAGTCTCCACCCCAGAATGAACATGAGACTTACATAACATGCATATTTAGTTACTACATATGCACACCCCCCTTCGTGAATATTGGTAGCTCCTTCTATAACCTACCGAATATGTATACTTAGCCAACCCATTCAGCATAAATTTCTAGGTCTCACCCTTCCCTCCCTCAAAGTGCCACACTTCCCAGCCTGCAGGGTGGCCAACTTTTAGGCTGTAAACCCTTTACTGGAAATAAAGCTCTCCTCTCTGAATTTAATGATTCTGCAGTTGACATCAACCTTTCCTTTATTAAAGAAACAAAAATTTAGCAGTATTTCAGATTTATATAATATTTATGGTTTAAATTTATTCTGTGGACACAAGGGGATCT
>RJWJ010012007.1:0-43011 GCA_004363605.1 Indri indri
GTTATATCTTATAGATATTCAAACAACCATTAAAAGCCAGTTTTGTTTTTCATTTTCATCATTTCAAACTATTTAAAAACTGCCCATTCCTCTTCTGTAAAGCCCAAAGGAAAGACATTCAAGGATGTTTCACCTCTCCACTGTTTAAACCTCATCATATCCCCTCCTCCCTAACCTTCTTTAAGCAAAGCTGATAAATGGAAAAATGAAACCATTTGAGTTTCACATTGTTTCCACATCCAAAAGCCTAACAACAAGCTGAGATAACCAAAAGGCAAATGCAGTTATCTGAGTCATCACTAACTAGATAACCTCTAAATAGCATATCCTGACTATGTGGAAATCTTGGAAATCTTTTTCCTGTTTTTCTGTGGGTTTCATTTCCCTGAGTGGGGACTGACTCCTACAGGGTCATGAGAGCTGATGGCGCTTACCTTTTTGGCTCTTTGGGCTATGTCTGGTGTTCTTGTCAGCAGCTTCTCAATCAGGTACTCTCTGTTCTGCAAAACAAATAATCCCGCCAGTTTAACATCAAATATGATACATAGAAATTCATAGTGATTTCAAAATAGCAGATTTACTTGGGTTTTTAAGCATGTTACCTTGGCTTTCTGGAAGAATTTGCATTTTAAAAGTTCTGCTGCTGTGGGCCTGAAAGATCAATAATAAATTAGAGTTGAAACAAGTTGACCACTTAATAAATACACTGCCGTGATGAAACAACTTAACCTTAGAGTATTTCTGGAAGCCCAGTTTTGGGAATAGCAAAACCAGAAACTAAATTAATCATAAGCTGGCACCAAATAAAATAGTGCCAATTTTCCAGTTCTTTCCAAACACCTCTACTGCAAAACACATAGACTCCTGTAAGTTAAGGGCTCGGGGTATAATCAATTTTCCATCCTTCGTCTTTACACTTCACTAAGTGAATTCGGTGTTTCTAAAAGGTGGCAGACTGACATGTCTGTGAGCTAAATTTCTGTATTTATTAAGAAAACACATAAGCTGCAACATGACCTTGTCAAAGAAACTACAATCTACTGTGCTCTTTGATTCCCCAAGAGCAGCAGCTACTACAAGGGGGTCCATGCATCTCATGATCCAAGCTCTGTCTTCCGCTGAAAAAACCTGTCTCAAGTATATATGGACCACTGCTTTTCAAATGAAGGTAAACGTGACCGTGATGAATAAAATGCAAATGCATTTAAAAGCATTACTAGATGGGTCTGATTATTTCCTCATGGTGTCATTTGTTTCTCTATCCTATATTTCCTGCAAACTGAAAGTTAGATCTGAAGGCTTGAATAGGTTTAATTAAGCATTTGAGGCAAGAATACTTCATAGATAGTGGCATGCACCTCTTAACTACAGCAGCTCACAGGCAGGTACTGTTGGGTCATTGCACTGTTAGTGATGCTAAGTTTAACCACTTGGTCCCCAGGCCCCAAATCTCTCCACTTAAAGGTCATGTTTTCCCCACTTCAATTAGCAAGTATTCTGTTGGGTAATACTTTGGCATTGCATAAATATCCTGTTTCTGGAAACCTTTGAGTGCTAGCATCTTTGCCTTAAATAATCATTTCATAGGAAGTAGCAGAACACTGATTGACTACTTCTATCATTCCTTCTATGTTTATTAACTGACATTCTTCCAAATGGAATAGCTTCCTTCATCAACAGTTCCTTCTAAGAAAGCAGCTATGCAGAAGAATCAGATAAATCTAGAGTATAGGATGGTCTGCAAGACAACTGGTCTGATCTCTTCAAAAAGTCATGTGTCGCAGGAGAAATGGGGAGATGTGAAGGACTGGTTCTGGATTAAAACAGACTTAATGAAACATAAAACCAAATGCTAACACACAGCCCATGACTGAATCCTGCGCTTGGGGAGGATGGGGCAGGAGCTACAAGACATTTGGAAATAATTACAAATATGTGAATATGCCAGATATTAGACAATTTTAGGAAAGCATTGTTCATTTTCTTAGATGTGGAAAAGTTTTATGGTTATGTAGGAACATGTTCTTATTTGAAGGAAATGCAAGCTGAAGTATTAAGTCTATGAATTACTTTCAAACAGTTCAGCAAATAAAATGTAGGTGGATATAACAATTATAGAAAACATTAATAATTCTTGGATCTAGGTGATGGTATAGAAGTAAACATTGTACTGTTTTTTTCACCTTTGCTGTATGCTTTAAATTTTGCATAATAAAAAATTGGGGGGGGTTGGGAAGCATTACTGAACTATTATTCATTTATCACCAGGTGTTCTCTCAGGCAATGATTACCAAGGGCATAAATAGTATGTATTATGTTGGAGCTGGTTGTGCAAGTTTAAAAGGAATCCTCATGTTTGAAACCATTGGAAACCACTGCTTTGGAATCAGGAAGCTCCACTAAAATGTTCCCAGGGACCAAACCTAAGTGTAAAAAAGAATTAGGAAATGTCGTTAAGTACATCCATGTTCAAATTCGGTAAGTCTACAGGAGCCATAAACTGTATTTCTGAGCAAAGAAATTTTCTATTTAAACTGTTACTGCTTTTTTCTTAGATTTCAAGTAGAACACTGGTTATACAAGAACTCTTTATCTCCATAACCATTATAAGAAGCAGCTGCTAATTGCCAGTTGCTTTGCATAAATAAAGGTCTAAACGACAGGTGGGGCCATGAATTTGCACCTTGTTGAACAAGCACTAGAACACTACAGTATAACTCTTCTACATGATTTAACTTTGCTTGTTATTTTACTGTGTACTCTTTCAGATCACTGGCAATGTTTTTGGCCTCCCAGTACTCCAAATTCATTCTTTCATTCTCTCAGTAAATATTTATTGAGCATCTACTATTCATCAGGCATTACACTAGGTGCTAGGCATACTACAATGAATAGGACAGACATAAATAGTGCCTTCAACAACGCACAATTTGGCAGATAGGAGTCAGAGTGTGCTGTTTGACTATAAGCACCTTTGGATGCCTGGGAGGAGGAAGAGCTGCTCAGAGAACATGCGGCAGAACCATTACACAGTGGACTGAGAAACGGACCATGATGTCCTGTTTGGCACCTCATAACATGAAACAAAATTTTTAAAAACCAAGAAGCATCCAAAATAACTTAGATTTGATTTTTAAAAAGTGAAAAGAATCCTAACATGAAGAAAGAACTCAAGGCCACTGTTTTGTTTGAAACCCTCACCTAATTTTAGCTCTGGCTAATACAGAGCTAAAGCAGCTGCCCAGCTAGTCTCTCTGCCACTTCCCTCTTCCTCATTCCCACCCATCATCCAGGATCCACACTGCTTCCCAAGTCAGCTTTAAAAAAACAAAAACAAAAACAAAGCTGATCATCTCTTACCCATCCTAATGCATCTCAGTGGCCTAAGAGAGAGGCAAGTTTTCTAGATCCTGACTCCTCTATCCCCGTCTCCCCACAGTGGGCGACTCTATCCTTCAGCTACGATGATACTCTCACTCGTCTCCTGCTCATTCGTGACAAAGCACACACGGCTTTTCTTGCTTCGAAATTTTTCATAACCAACTGGCACACCCTCGCTCGTCAGTCAAGAGCCAATTTAAATGTCATCATCTTCAAAGATGCCTCTCCCGGCTCCTACCAGTGGAATGCACGGCTCCACACTGAATGCTCATGCACCATGCTACCCACACGCCCATCATGTAGTTATCGGTTCCAGTGTCTCCCCACCTCCGCCCCACTAGGTTATACGCCCTTTCAACACAGGGACCCCATAGGATTCCTTTTTACATCCCCAAGGCCTAGCACAGAACAGAAAGTGCTACAGCTCAATTCCATCCTACCAGTCTAATCAGACATGGGGGTGAAAGTGATGCTGCTAGACATCTGGACACAGCACTACAACTCCGGGAGCTAGATTTGGTTAGCACCAAATTCTAAGCATCTGTTCAATACAGTGGGGAACGGGAAAAAGATGTAATGAAAACAAGACTCGCGCTAGCTAAAAAAGGGGACAGTGGAGGTGCTATGGTGGGGAGCCCAGGTGCTACCCTGTCTCCTCTGCACCGCCCCCTTCCTTCTGCACATGAAGGGTCAAGTGTAGGACGATGCAGAGAGAAAGCTGGGAAATGCCAGACATACCTTGAGATATAAGGCTGGGAAAATACTTTCCCTTCCCCAGCAAGGTCATTTCTGTGGTAACCAAACATGGAAAGGGGAAAGGCACGCTGCAGAGAAAACTCCTTTCTCTGTGCTCCACCCTACTCTTAGCTTCATCAGTAAATGGGAAAACACAAGGATGTAATAAATTAGAACTGGTTTAAAGAACCCACATTTTGTTTTCTTTTTATATAGGCTTAAATGTTAAGTCATTCCATACTCTACAGAGAGAATAACGAAATAACAGGTCACTGCTTCCTTTTTGTGCTTAAATCAGCTGAAGTGTAAAATCTTGCATGTGCCAAACTATCTCCATGAGAGAGTATAAAAGAATGAAACTGGAAGACAGAGGAAAATGACCAAGGAAAGAAAGTGACAGAAGGTGTAACAAAAGCTGAGATGCCTGCTGCCCATACGGTTTCAGGTGTTTTTGCTGTCAGTTCTATTTATTTATTTGTTTGTTTGTTTTAGTTTTATGCCATAGTGGGACCGTCAATGCCACCTGCCTTTTAGCTGAGTACTGCAGGAGAAAGAATTCTGCAAACATAGTCATGTCTCACATGACTGCTAACAATCACCGAGCAATTCAATGTAACATAAGTACAAACACTGTTTTACAAGAAATGTGAAAATGCTGCCAGCAACCAAAATAATGATCCAGGATTTGAATTATGATTCAATTGTAAATCCTTAAAAACAATACAGTCGTCTGCAAGTACCAATATTCTCAGAAGAAAATCTCTTAGAGGAGTTAATACATATGGATGAACCAAAGTCCACTGAGACTTAAAATAATTTTCAAAGGACTCGAGATGAATTTGATATAGTTTAAATAGTTCTAACAATTTGCATTAATAAGGTCTAACAGCCCTTTGACCTCAGGCAAAGCTGCTTTTCTCCACCTACTCCACTCCTCAAAAGAAATACTCCAGTCTTACTCATTTCTTAAGGGATTTATCTATGCAACATCCACCCCCTTGTTGCTCAAAGAAAAAGCTGGTTCTTTTTATGGTTACCATCCATACAAAGCGTGTAATCTACAAGATTAAGGCTCTTTTTTTTTTTAAGAAATAGCAAGATGTTCTGCTATGCAAACATAAGCAACTCTTTATCTATGCCAATGCAGAACACAGACTTCGGTGAGGCAAAGGGCTCCAACACCCCAGCTCTATTTTATAAGTAAAGTCCCATGAGCTCTCAAGGATGACAAAACCACAGCCTACTCTCAGCTAGCCTGTGCGTGCATGTGTAAGAGCGAATCTGCTCTGGTCACTATTCTCTTGCAACATTGTGTCATTCGTTGTTCCAAAGGCACTCAGTAATATCATGGCTTTGGCCCCAGTCAACTGGGTAGGTGATCTATTCTCAGGCAACAGAAATAATAAAAATTTTCCATTCACTCCTCAACATACTCAAACCATCTGTCTGGTGGTTTCCATTTCTGAAACTCTTTTCAATAGGTCCAAATGACCATTGAAAGCTCCCAATTGTCTCCAGTTGTTCAAGAAATAGTGCTGAGTATATAATACAGACCGGATGCTGAATATAAAGTAGTGGCACAGGTTATCCTTCTAAAAAACTTACAAACTCATGAGAAATTTAGGTGTGTAAATCAACAAACATACACAGTGTAATAAATGCTACTAAAGACTTATCTTCAATATACTGTAGTTATTGCATAAAAGTTGCAGTAACTCCATTTGGTCAGGAAAAAAAGGCAAATGATGAATGGCAATCTCATTTCCTGGGCACTTAGGGACTTCCCAGGCACGATGCCGTCGTGCCCTGTCTCCTCCCATCCTCACAGTGATCCTATCAAGCAGGTATCATTAGGCCCAACGTACGGACAAGGAAACTAAGCCATGCAGATGGTGATAAGACAGAGCTAGGAATCGCAGCCAGACGTACCCAGCCCTAAGAAGATGTGGCATCTGAACTAAGAATGGAAGAGCAGGAACTTCTGACAGCATAAGCGAAGGCAGAACGGATTGAAAATACAGTTTCTTTCAGAATGGTGCAGCAATTAAATGTGTACTTATCAATTTAGTAATGAATACATATTTTAAAATTGCATCCTGTATTAAAAAATTCAAAAATATTGCTTTTTTCCATTCTTACATTTCATGAATCATTTATTCCCCCTAAATTCCTTGCAAACATCCTCAACATTCATGTCTTTTCATTAAAAGAAAGAACCACCTGGGAAGTTGGTGCACCACCACTAACAGTCTGTTTGTCATAAAGAACAACTGCACAATAGTGAAAACTATTAGGTTATAGAGAACCTAAAAAGGGTCCTTACACTGTTCATACTTTGTATATCAATAGTGTCATTAAGAGAGTACTCTGGGAGACAGACTTTGTAAGAATGTGACTATATGGCATATGGCTCCTTCCTAAAGGATTTTTTTTTTTTGGTAGAGGGAACCTGACATTTGAGCCTGTATAATAAATAAAACTTGGAAAGACTTTCAAGATTATTAAGAAGTAAAAATGGGTTGCTAAGTATAATGTATGCCAATCTAATTTATTTTGACCAAATTACAAATCTTCTATAGAAATATATTGTTAGATCATTAAGTACACCAACAATTCTACCCTCCAGAACTATTAATGTTTTCTTTAAAACTTGAAATTGTGTGACATTGCACATCACAACCACTAGGTGGAATCTAAACTAGTATAGTTGAAGGATCACAGAGACCATCAGAAATAACCCAGCACTAACCGGAAAGACAAGTACTCCTCTCACTGAGCTATGGAGGATCAAATTCTGTTTTCTTGGCGATGTCAAAAATTTACTTTTGGAAATGACACTAAACACAAGGGGAAGACAAGCAAATACTGAAGAACAAAATTAGAATCTAAGAGCATTTTCAACCAAAAGGATAGCGAAGAAATAATCTCAATAGAAGATCAAAGTTTGGAGGGAAAACAAGCTCTACGTATCAAACGTAAAGGCCAACTGAGATGTTCAAGCAGAAATAATCTATAGGTATAACAAAATAATCATCCCTTTTACAATAAATAATTCACGATGCTTAACAGCAAGCAGTCTTTAGCCCTGGCTCCATGAGAAAGGTGACGGATGAGGAAAGGATTCAAGGTAAATTCAGTAAATGTAAAGGAATGAAGAGAGCAGCTATGAATACAAAGAATGGGTAAAATTATGGAAATTGTGTTTAATCTAGAAAAGGGTAAACTACTCAAACAGTAAATTACTGTGTAAAGGTAAAAGGCTTAGCAAGTTTTATAAAGAATGTGAGAGAAAAATAAAGGAATCGCTTGTAACAGCAGAGTCCTTCCCTGAAAAAGAAAGTTTCAGAGAAATCAATCATGACATTTTAAAACCTAAGTATCAAATTGGACCCTTGGGTGGATTAGGGTAGATAGTAACTTCTCAGAGGCTCTCCAGGTCTAAGTTAGGATAATCACACACAGCCCAGTCCCTACAGAGGGACCTTACCCAGGCGAGGCCTGTGCGGGGGTCACATCATCAACATTCTCCTTTAAGGGATAAAGAACGGTGGACTCCATTATCACTACCCAGGGTATTTCGGTGTCACAGAAATTAAGACGGAAGAAAGGAACTCAGAAAACAGACACACTACAGTGCAGGGCAATAACTCAACAATAAATAGGAAATACTAAAGTTAATTTCAAGCCATTTGCTTCTGTTTACATGATTAATCTTTCTAAGGTAAAAATCTCCTTCATCTTCTTTACCGATAATCTTTTAAACAGCACAAACAACTTGTTCTGCAACTAAAAGGAAGCTCATGCAAAATTCAATAGCCCTGCCTGGTTTAGACTGGTGCTAGCAGGATATTCAAATCCTGAGAGGTCAGCTCAACCTACACAGTGCACAGTAGTAGCTCAGCCTCTGAAGGCAGCACTGCCAATTTCTCTTGCTCTCTGCTTTACTTCATTTCCTTTGTTGACAGAGCCCACACCTAACAAGCACAGTGCATCTTATTAACACCCAAAATTTTCCTCTGCCTCCCTCATGCTGCACTCACTTCTCTCCCTCTTGGACCTAGACTGTCTTCCACTAACAGGTTGCAAACCTGGGGGCCAGAGCAGGGTTTCCCTTGAGACCACAAGTACCTTTCCGGTGTCCTCACACAGCCTCTCCCCATCCACAAACAGAGCTTTGTCACGACTCAAACCAGGTCATTAACTCACCCACTAGGTTTGACATACCTTTTGGAAGGATCTTTCTGAAGACACAGTGAAAGTAATTTTCTAAAGGACTTGCCGTACTTTTTCATCATTTCTTTATCCTCTACTCCTGTTTCTAAAGTGGGTGGATCATTCTGCAAAGTTAACATTAACACCTGCAGCAGAAACAAACATGAAGACAGCAGCTCAGCATAGCAATTACTACAATGAAGTTTTTAATTTTTCAGAAAAGCATCAACGTGCTTTCCCATGATTTTAACTTCCCAGAAGTTGTGTATTGAAAGTATTCATTTCCCTTTGCAAATCTGTTCACGTACACTTTCACCTTTTTTTTTATTCTACCGAAAGAACTTAAAAATTTGCTCTATGTGTTAACAATGATCTCCTAAAGTGACCCAGACAGAGCTTTCTGGGTACTGGTTCTCAGACCACCTTGAGGAGCACGTAGCTCCGGCACTGGCTGGTTGGGAAAGCGGGTGTAGAAGGAGAGAAAAGAGCGGGCCAGGAAAGGAGTGAATGTTCATGTGTACACATCATTCATAAGTAAGGAACTGCCTGTACTCAAGGCTTCTGTAACACATTACCAGCCCTAAAAATAAAACCACAACATCCCAGGAGGTAACATGATTTCCTTTAAAAAAAAAAACAAAAACGAGAAAACATAGAGAAAATTGTTAAAATGCTTGGCAAAATTGAGACAGCAAGACACTGAAAGACAGCCAGGATATAACTGAGTTGCTAAAAACCACAATCAGATCACAAGGCCATGCTGCTTTTGGAGGGGGACAAAATAAAATAAAACACAACTTTAAATCAAAAAGGTAAAAATTCCACTCTTTCACACACCGAAATTATTTGCTTTGAAAAAAAAGGAGAATGTGCAGGAAACTACTGACCCATAAAACGAACAAACTTCATTAATGTATAAATCAGCCTTAATTTATGCAAATGATATACACGTCAAGATTCTTTTCAAACACTTTCGCAAGTGTGAATAAAGGGTGAAAGTGACAGTTTATTGTTTGTGGAGGACAATAGCGGACAGGAGAATGGGGGGGACTGTGAACTCCAAAGAAAAGTCCTAGAGGATGTGAGGCTGGGGCTAGCAAGGCGACTTTGGATTCAAGTGGGAAACACTAAGAAGTGGGGAAAGAAAGAAAACAAGAAATAAGAAAAACTGCACGGAAGGAAAAGTTCTCAGAGTTACTGCTGTGCTTTTTCTCCAAAAGGCCATTTCAATTGTTTACACTTCAACTTTAAATTTTCTGCCAGCAAAATCAGGTATGTACACACACACATACACACACACACACACGTGTGCACGGCATATGCACACGCACATATAAAATCTTAACTCTTAAAAATATTATATAAATATATAGAGAAGAACACTGGAATAAACCACACTAAAACCTTAATAGAGATAGCCTGTGGTTGGTGCGATTATGGATGGTTATCTTTCTACTTTAGTCCTACCTGCACTTCCAAATTTTGTACGATAAGAATGTATTACTTTTTTAATAAGTAAAACTAACTTTTTTATCCTCAGGTTTTTTTAATCCTCCTAAATTTTTCTAATAGCCATAAATAACCATGAGACGACCAGAGGCCACACTCTCTGTAAAACAGCTTTATAATTTCCACTGAACTATTTCAGCCTCCAGACAAAATCCAGCTGGGTAAATCAGCCCTGATACCACTATCTCAGAACTAAGAGAAATGAGGTAGGCCAGTTAAAAAATTAACAAAAACTTGAAAATAGTACCCAAAGCACGTGTTACTTCCTAAAAAACACTGTGGCTCCCTACACACTACACTCTGAGAGCAGGGGTGAAAATGTAGACAATTTTTTTTAAAAGCCTGAAAATCTGAGAAATCCATTTGCAAAGTTGACATCACTATGCTCTATTTTTTTAGATTTTCTTTGGGAACCTGGGGTTGCTCTGCTATCAAAAGAGTAATGAACAGCATTTGCCATGGTGACCAACCTCCATCAACCCATCTGATCACCTTCTCTCCTCAACTCCGTACTAAGAATGTAAAGCAAGCTTCAAAGCTGGGAACTGTACTACAGTTGTCCTATTCTGCCCACTAAGAAGATCAGATAGCATTCAACTTGGCTGCATCCTTCCATTAATTCTCCTCAGATCTAAAAGAAAAATGATGACGTTCAAGAGAATGAGAGAACAGATTCCATCCAACTGCATTTCAAACCCAATGTATTATTTCCAATTATAATTACTTTCATAGGAGGATATTTGTGATAAGGCGCTGCTCCTGTCGCTAATTCAATAGCAGTTATTCCAAAACTCCACATGTCAGCCTTGAAGTCATAGCCTCTCACCTAAGAAAGAAACCAGAAAAAAACACAATTATACATCAGGCATGTTACACATCACAAAGTCCATATTATGACAGAAATCCACAGCTTTTCATGCACAACTTTCACATTAGTTTGCAAAGAACTAGCAACGAGGTGTTAAATCTTAGTGACATGATGCATCCTACTAAAATGATTTGAATGAAATGTTAGCACATAAACGATATGTACTACTGTACTGTGTCCATCAAAATATCACTTTTTTTTTTTTTTTTTTTTACCTGTTCCATGACTTCAGGGGCCATCCAACATGGGGTGCCAACGAATGTTTTTCTCACTTTATTTCGGGTAACATCACCCCCTGTTGCTAAGAATGCACTTACCCCAAAATCTGAAAGGGAAAAAAAGTCACCCTTATTTTATGTAAGACATTATTGCTTATCAATTCTGACTTTTTGAATGTATTTCTTCCTGGTGAGATTTGCAGGGTGATGAATTGCTCCAAACATGTTCCTGGTGCTCTCTCGGGTACACACCAGGGCAGACCTGCCAGCTGCCATCCCCTACACCTTACAGCTTTGGTCCCCAAGCCCCAGGCCACACATCAGTACCAGCCTGTGGCCTGCTAGGAACCAAACTGCACAGGAGGAGGTGAGCGGTGGGCTAGCCAACGAAGCTTCATCTGTATTTACAGCTGCTCCCCATCAATTGCATCACTGCATAAGCTCCACCTTCTGGCAGATCAGCCGCTGCATTAGACTGTCTTAGGAGCACGAACCCTACTGTAAACTGTGAGTGCGAAAGATCTAGGTTGCGTGCTCCTTATGAGAATCTAATGCCTGATGATCTGAGGTGGAACTGGGCAGTGATGCTAGTGCTTGGGAGCAGCTGCAAATGCAGATTATCATTAGAAGAGAGATTTGACTGCACAATAAATATAACGCGCTTGAATCATCCTGAAACCATTCGGCCCCTGCCCTGGTCCATGGAAAAATTATCTTCCATGAAACCAATCCCTGGTGCTGAAAAGGTTGGGGACCGTTGCCTTAGAGCACAACATTATGAGTAATGGGCCAGTAAGCCTGCCAGCCCAAAAGCTCACCATACCAAATTACATTTTCTACTAAAAAGGTATCAAAAGTCTTAACTAATCATAAAGAATTATACGATCAATCAAAATATAAACACATTTCCAAAGCCCTAAATATAAAAGGTCTGGGCTTTTAGCTAAGATTCATTTTGCAAAGTCATTTATAAGAATACCACTGGAGGCAGTAAAACTCTATGTGATGTGGTTCCTTTTTATGTTTTTCTTTTATGACTATTTTCTAGGTTCTTTTATTCCAAGTCATCTGTGTTTGGGAAGTTAATTTTTTTTTAATAAAGGATAAATAACATCTATCTTCCACATTCCCATGTCCTTGCTTACACAGTGCTAGCACCTTAGCCAAAATCATCATGGTAAATCCATAAACGCAGGTACATAAAGCCAAAATGCCTAGATTCGTCATGTACAGTAATCAACACGAAGGAAAAGCGTAGTCAGCAAAGATTTTTTTTTTTCAACGTTTGCTTTCTGGACAATTTTCATAAATACAGATGGAATGGTTTGTAGAATTAAGTAATATTTTTCTTAACACCCATTATGTACTGTAAGTTCTTTTTGTGAGATGAATTAATTAGGCACTTCAGATAAGGCTGAGTGACAGCAATTACCAAAGAACAACCTCAAGTACAAACCAAGGTCAAAATGCATTAGTATTTGCTTTAGGCCTATAACATTAAGTTACAGAATTGGGTGACTTAACAACATTGAAACTAGTTCCCTGAGTGGAAATATAGTGGCTCTTTCATTTTATTTACAATTTAAATTTATTCACACTCCCAATGGGATTTCAACTACAAGTAAAAGGAATGAAAATTGATAAATGGAGTCTTTTTTCTAATGGCTACTCTCATGTTTATATTGAACAAATGTGTATTTTGAAAAATTGCTATTTAATTTAATTTGCATACATGTGTCAAACTCTAAAACTCTTTGAATTCATAAACTGTGGTCAGAAAACTGAAGTCCTGTGAGAAGAAACCTCTGGAAGCAGTCAATCAGTTTCCTGTGAGTGGGAGAAGACGCAGGTCATGCTCCTACAAAAGACTCAGGTGAACTGAATCATTTGTAAGCATCTACTGTAGCTAGCTAGAGGAAAAGAATATGATAAGTCTTTCAAAATTATTAACTGTAACCTAATTTACATTTCTGAAAAGAAGTTCAACAATGAATACAATATTCTTTTTTATTGAAATGATTTTATAATAGGATAATATTAAATAAATATATATCATCTGTGAATAATTAAAGATATGGGTAAAAGCAGCTTTAAGGAAAAACACATGGTTTTACAGGCAGCTGAAGCAACCTGCACCCTACAATCTCCCTAAAAGACGTAATCTAGATAAAAATCCATAGTTAACATTGGATATTTTTCCAATTCCTTAAAAATACTACCTGCTTACATTAGACATTTTAAAAAGCTAGAAAAACAGCTTAGAAAGACGTATGGTAGCAACACATTATTGACAATATTCCTTCAATGTATCCTTCATGATTCACATATTTATTCATAGCCTCCACTTTGAACACTCACTTGAAAGTCATAACCAGATGGTTAAATGTCTTTAAATCTCAGAACAAAAATTTCAGGAGCAGAAAACACCAATTCTAACATCTCCTCACTCTTATGATTATAGAATGAATACACAGTTTGCTCCTATGTATGGCTAATGCGTATGCAGAAAGATTTACGTGTACTGAGAAACAGAACATTTTGCCCAAAGTACATAGTGTGCTTATACAAACAGGAAAATTGGTATAGTCTGTTGAAACAGCTTACATGTGACAGTGAGAGAAAGGTGGCAGAACAGAACTGTGAAAAGCTGTCCCTGTTTCCTAAGGGGTTCATCTATACAGCCAAAGGGAATGGAGCCAGACACACTTGGGCTGAAACCATGAACATTTCTCTGGCAACATGGAATCAAAGGCTACACATAAGTAGCCAGTCCGTCTTCCTACCTCCGGGAATAACTGGGGGATATGGGTAAAAGCTGCTTTAAGAAAAACAACCAGAAAGAATGCTGCCAGCCTAGTAACTAGAAGGCTCTAACATCTTTTGAACCCACCCGCCTCTTTCCTTCCCCACAGCCGCTGCCTTGGTGGGGGCCACCAGTACTCTTGCCAAGATTCCTGCAGCAGCCTCCAAAGTCTCCACCACCCTTCTTTCCCCAGATCCCGGCTCCAGCATCCAGTCCTTTCTATGCCACAGACCTGGGCCCTCCCTGAAAGTCTTTCAAGCTCCCTGTCCCGTCAGGATAAAGTCCAAATCAGCATGACTTGAGAACCCTGTCCCTTTTCCTCTCCTGTCCCATCTCTCACTACTCCCAGATTCAGAAGGGGAGCTCCAGCCCCGCTAAACTACTCACTTCTCATTCCCTGATTCCATCACCTCCTTAGCCTTGCCAGTGTTGCCTTTGCACACGATGCTTTGTTGTCCCAGTAAGGTGCTCCTCCTGTATGAACAGGACCATCAGCAGAGGGCGTTCTGAGTGTCCTTATTAACGACAGAAGCATCTCGGTTGTCCTGGCTCTTGGTGAGTGTCTTATGTGCATGCATCACCTTCGCCTGATTTGTCATGTACGATTTAAGTCAATTTGGTCATTGTCTTATTTTGACATGTGAATGCTACTGAGCCTCATGGAGGATCTGCAGCATTTTGAGGTATGGTTATCTGATTTGGAGAGCGGTAGGTCTACCGCAAACATCACAATACTAACAGGCAAGAGCTGAGTATTACACGGGGTAGGCCTAAGACTAGATGACTCCCCAAACGTATGACTCCAGCAAGGGACTTAAACTTTCCGGGTCTGTTTCCTTAGCAGGCTTATGTAAGCCTATTCCTCTATTACTTTCATATTTACAAGACTCTCCTATTTCTTTTTAACATGTATAAATATTCCTTACAATGACTGTTAGGTAGATCAATAAGCTACTGTATTCTGCCATTTAAGAAACGAGGCAAGTGGACCAACGGGATAAGCATTAACGTTTTACAGTGGAAAATATAAAATAGCAGAAAGTCGTGTTTCTCAACCTTCGGAATATTTCCATCTAGGTAGGAAAAGACATGAAACAATGGACAACAGAACGTGCAAAACCAAATGCTATGTTGTCTGTGCGGAAGCAGCAGAGCTATGACCGTAACGTCATGAAAGGCTATATCCAAAGTGGGCCTTGGACCCAGCCTTGAAGATGAGGTGAAGAGTTGGACAGCAAGCCTCACAGGAAATGAATTCCAGACGAACAATCAGCCCGAGCAAAGCACAAGCACTGAGCTGAGGAGGAAAACTGACAGCTGTGAAGGTCAAAGACCCGCACAACTACAGGGGCCAGGCAGGAATCTACAGAGGGGAGGAGGGTCCTGAAAGCCAGCCGTGCCATCTCAGTGACAAGGGCACTTGACTCTCAGTCTCTGTTTCGGGAGGCCTCAGGGAGTGCGGGGCCGTGTGGAGCCTGGAGCATATTCTCAGCACCCTCCCTCCAAGGTCAAAAGCAGGCTTCTGATGCTCAGCAAGAGGAGACAGTTGCCACAGAGGGATGTAGACCTGGAGTTGGTGGATCTCCCAGTGTTCCCAGAGAAGCCAAACATCAGGATCTCTATGTGAAAGCTCCCTTTCTTATTGTTGTTGGCAACAAATTCGTTTACAAAAAAAATTGAAAAGCAATTCCTCCTAATTTAATCTGCAAAACTAGTCTGCCGATTGCATGGTTATGATGTCTAAAATTTACCTAAAATACTTCAACATGTGCGACGTGATATTATGTCTGTTACAGCAGGACCCGGGTGATCAGCTGGCATTCTACGCAGGAATGGCCCGAGCTGGGGGGTTCTGACAGCACTGGATTCAGCGAGCTGGAGGCATCTGCTTGAAGCATTTTTATTATCTGTACCTAACCACAGAGAAGCATAACCAAGGTGAATGTCCAAAATGGGTAATTATTAGGGAAAACAGTGACCTCTTGAGGGGCATGATGCATGTTAGAAATAGGCTTTCACTGGTGAAAATAAAGGTTTTTAGCACATAGAGAGAGGCTAAGATATTTTAGGTATACTCCCCACGTTTGCATGAATAGAATAAAAGAATCTGGTCAGGCCCAACCGCAGCCTGTGTCCCTAACCAGTTCTATGTCTGATCAGATTCCTAATAGCAAGTGTAATGGTAAAAGAAAACTGCATGTAGAGTCTTGGCATGTCTGACTCTAATGAATTTTTCACTCACCTGGAAGGAAAGAGAGCAGGGATTTCCTTGAGCTTACAGAACAAACTGTGAGAACTGTTCAGGGGCTTGCTAATGAATGGCAGAATTTGGTCTGAAGCTTGACTTCTTAAAACCTTAGAGGGAGGCCGTGGGCCAGAAGCCAATCTTCTCCTACCTTGAACCTCCACAGCAGCGACTATCACCTTTGAAAAGGAACCTGACTTACGTAAGGCAAAATTGGCTTAGCTCAATTCAACCTCTGATTAGAGAGTAATGGAATCAATGTTTGAGAGCTCAGTACTTCCTAAAAAGTCCTTATAATGGTTTTAAAGATCTATTGATCTCTAAGTGGCTGGCTAGGGGTCCAAGGCAGCAGAGCCCCCATAGCTTTGGAGGGCCCTGAGAGTTTGTTGCTACAGCAGCCTTCTTTCCCCAGAGACCATGATTTTAGTAATAAAAAGTCGGGGTAGCACTGGACAAGATGGTGAAGGGGTCCAACCACAGAGTCTGAGTGTCAAGTAAGGGAACTTGTACCTGATCCAATTAACAACTGTTGCTCTCTCTCTAAAGAAGAAGAAAATTTTTAAAAAGAACCATGCAGGGCTGTCCAGGAAAGGAGAAGGACTAGAAGCAAGGAAGTCCACAGCTATAGCCCAGGAGTAAAATCAATAGAGCCTGTACATGAATAGAAACTCTGGAAACAGAGAGGATTAGACAAATTCTTAAGAAAATACAATGATTCTGTGGATATTGGAATTAAAAAAACAGGAAGGAACACATAAGATTAAATGACTTGCCAAGGAACACACAGCCAGTTATTGAGGGTCTGAATAAAATCCACAGTCTTTCATTAAGGAGTTAGCCACTCAGCCCTCATCTCCTTTTCTGGAAAGTTCAGTGTGTTTTTCTTTATTGAAAAGGAAATGCAAAATGGAATAATGGGGTTAATATTCCACAACTCCTAAGCTCTTCCCTGAGTAAAGATCAAGTTATGATTACCCAACACAGAAAAACTGGTTTGAGGTTCTCTGGTTAATCCTAAATGTCATAGTCATATTGTCAAAAACAATCCCTTTATAATTTGGTTTGATTCCCAGTTGTTGTCCCCCACCCCCACCCCCCAGGAGAGACTCTCAAGACTTGACTGGCAAAACTGAAACGTATTAAATGCTTCTAAACACCCAGGAGCATTTTTAGGGCTGCCAGTAGCCGGCCTTCCTGAGTCCCACAGGTTTCCTTAAAATATGATACCACCAACGTTGGATGAATAAAGAAGTACATTGTGACTTAAATTATGCAAGCTGTATAATAATGAGCATAAAACAGAAGCAAATATTTTCTTAATTCTCTTAGAAACAGACTACAGAAAGTTTTTTTTTAACAATGTATTTCATTCTTTTCATATTATTTTTGTACTAGGATGTTTGTCAGGGGTGCAGCACCTGCTAACGTTCAGTATACACAAGGCGTGCACAATAGCGTGCAGGGTGTGGGTTTAGACACCATGGGCTTATGGAGTTCCGATTTAGACAAAACTGGGAAAATGTATTAATTTAAACAGAATGCATATCACATGGCCTGAACAACATGAACAGAAGAAACATACTAATGTGCCCAATATACTACACGCAGAACTAAAGGTGCCATCTTTTGCTGGTAATTCCCAGACGCCCTTTCCCCCAATTTTCTTGGTCACGGAGAAGGAAAACACCGACCAAGGAAAATCATGGCTTTAGCAGCTACCGAGTCAGAAGCATGCCTCTTCCAACTGTGCACCAGCCTACTTATTCCACCCAGATGAATCCTCCTAAAGTGCAGTTCTGATCACAGCACTCTCTGGTCAAACTCGTTCTCCCTCCAGGGCATGTGACAGTAACAAGGAAGCCCATCCCAGGCCATGACTGACATGTGTGTGGAAGGCAACAGGCTTCCAGAACTGTTTCTTCTGACTGCAATGCTTATATAATTATCACATACCTCAGCAAAGTGCTTGTCGCTTCTTTAACTGGCCAAATCACCATTTCTCAGTTTTATTTTTTTAAATGTATAATTAAATCCAGCCTTTGCCTACCAGTTCTTCTGTTTATTTTTGTTTTTACATCAAATAGGGGCAACTTTTCACTTTCCTGGAGTCTTGCTGTTGTCAGAATGTCATCAGACTCCAGGCACTGACAGTCAAGTCTACGAGCAAACAGGGGGAGGGACCCCTCCCTGCTGGTAACCCCTGCAGCCCAAGGCAGGAGAGAGCTTGGTGCTACACGGACTTGGAGGAGGCAGAGGGGATGCCTCAAGTCCCCCCAGGTGGATGTCGCACCTCTGGGTACCTGCGCTGTGCTCAGCACAACGCAGCACACCCAGGGCAAGAAGCAGAACACAGAACCCAGCAGGCCACGTCATGATGTGGCAAGACCTGGGACAGTAGCCACCAACACGCACTGGGCTGGCTTCCTTCTTGAAATAATGCCACTTTGCACACAGCAGTTTTCTGTACTACAGTGGTATTCCAGTGCACCCACAAATGTGAACCCATCCAGAGGCCAAACGTGTGGTGTGGTATATGTGGGCCCTGTCCAGAGGCATACTGCGGGTCCTGACTATTTCTGGTGAGTCTTCCACCAGTGATCCCTAAAACTAACAGGGAGAGGACAGACAGCAAGGGAGGCCATAGTGCGTACAAAGGAGCCATGCTTCCACTCCAAGGGGTGCTTTAAAATGGAACAGGCCTGAATCTTAAGTCCCAATGATACTACCTGTTCATTTACTTAACTTCTTTGAGCAACAGTTTCCCGAACTTTAAAATGGGGAGCTTAGAATATAGGAAGTTCTCAATAATATTAGTCCTTGTAGGACACGCTATTGGTTGACCACCCAACATCCATACCCTGTTCTTCTGTCCCAGAATCTTGACTGTGTTTGCCAGGCCTTGGGGGAGTAATCTTCCTGATCTAAGCCCATCATGGCGCATGGCTCCTTCTCACTAGGGAGTGGTCTGAGGGTCTGCCTAGGAGATCCGGGGGGAATACAGTGCAGGCTCTTGTGGGGAAGTTTTCCTCCTGAATAAAAGACCCACCCTACAAGGCTCCTCTGCTTCCCACCCCCTTCCTGCTTGGGAACAGCCGTGTGAAGATATGACGCTGGGCGTCAAGACAGCCCATGAGGACAGGCACTGCCTGGCATACTGAGGGTGCAGAAAGGAAGGTAGGAAAGGGTCCATGATCCCCGTGATATCCCTGGGCCTCTGCACCAACCCTGAAACCAAAAGCCCGAGACCTCTTGTTATGCGAGATAATTAAATGTCTCTGTTGCTTAATCTCCTGTCAGACAAGTACTCTGTTATTTGTACCCAAAGGTTTCTTAACTCTCACAATCTCCTGTCTTCCCCTCAGCCCAGCCACATTTATTCGTACTTCTTGACTGCTAAGGGTTAACCATTGCATCAGAGGCCAAAGTCATTGCAATCCCCAAAAGGACTAGATAAAAAGCAGGAAGAAAACAGTTTAGCACACACTGCAATTTAAGATTTTAAAACAGCTCCAGTATTAAGCACGGCTTTTAATGCTAGGGGCACAAATCAAAACAAATAAATGCACAGGCATCTCAGGAGGGGAAAAAAACAACAAACTGCAAGGAGAATCTAATTCACTTTTTTCCAATAGTGCCTGTTTGGGCTATACTTACATAAACCTCCAACAAACAGAACAACATACTTCTAGGAAAATAGGAAAGAGAAGCAACTTTGACATTTCAGTCTAGTTCCTTGCTACTCAATGTGAGGTCCACAAACCGGAATCATCAGCGTCCCCTGAGAGCATCTAACTGTAGAATCTCCAATCCCACTCCAGACCTGAATCAGAATCTGGACTGTAGCAAGATCCTCAGCTGATTCGATGCACACTGAAGTTGTCCTAGCAGGTGCTATGGCAAGATGCAGTAGGACTGGAAGACCTCAATGCACAGCCGACTCCACAACTTCCCCTCTCGCCTCTTAGATGAGGAGAACCATAGCAATGGAGAAAGAGTAGCAGGAAAAAAATATTTACATGTGCACATTCATGTATTTTCTGACACAGTAAGTCCAAGGGCAATACCAGAAAGGTAAATCGCATGCACACAGAACTGTCTAATCCAGTGATTCTCAACTGTGTCTAATGTATCTAGCAAGAAAAACGAATTCATACACATGGCACACTTCTATGGGAATACTCGGGTTTTTACAAAATATGTTTTTAAATACATGAAAATAATTTATAATCACAATACTTATTAACAATTTATCAGTAACAGCTGCTCACTGGAGACGCCATGGCACAGGGAGGGGGCCATGGGCAAACGTCGTTCTCAGCGCAGATTTTTACAGCGCTGCTCCTTTCTCTCCCACTCACGAAAACCTCTGAGGAATTGCATAAGGGCGATTTCATCACATTATTGGAGCAATAACCTTGAATCTGCTCATCTTTTAAGCAAGTCAATAAACATGTTGGCACCTTATTTACTATTAGTAATCAATTATTGACACACCACTACAGATTGGGACACACCGCCTCCTTTGCTCAAGATAGAGCCTAGTACCCCAAGAGGAACCGGACAGAACCAGAGAGTCCTCTGACACCCATACTCCTCCCCTAATCTCCTTTCTACCAATCAGCCTCCTGGTTTTCATTTCTACTAACTCCTTCTTACAAGCATTTGGTGTTCGATGGCCCACTTTGGCTCTACAGGCTGTGGTACCCATCTACAGCATTGTGTTCAAGGCAGTCATGGTAGGAAAACATGATCCTGCAGTATGCCCCAAGTCTTGGCGTTGGAGAGTCATTTATCAGCTGCTCTGAACAAATCCATGTTCCCCATCTATTAAGCAGGGAAAGGCAGTCCTGATCTTCTTTGAAATATCAGAGAAATGACAATTTCGCAGCCTTTTCTGACAGCAGCAAAAGAAAAGAAATGAGAAGACATCATCTTTCAAGTCGCTAAAGGTAGCGTTTCACTTGTAAAAATAAAAGAAACATGAAGAGGCAAGCCTTCCCATGACTGGGGTCTTGTATGGGCAGACTCTGGACACTGCCACCAACAAGTTTCCTTCCTATGTGTTAGATTTTTACTTGCAAGGGAGAAGTCCTTAGCACTTGTTTGCACTTTATGCAAGGAATCAAATCATTTCACAATGACACAGACAAATGGTAAGAAAAATTCAACAGGCAGATTCCTGGTAAAAACACAAAGGCCACACAAGCTGCCATCCCCTCCCTGACTCCTCAGCCATTCTCACAATCAAGACAACACAGGCTTAAAAGGGACAAAAAGAAGAAGTGGTGATCACCATTCACATCTGGCTCACAGTTAAGGTGACTGACACAGTCAATCAGCCACAGCAGTGACGGAGAACAGCAGTTTTAGATTAACAGGGAACTGCAGACGGTCTGCCCGTCTCTGTCACAGCCACAGGACCCTGCCCCAAGCAGGTGAATTTAGGCTCAGGAGCAGTGCCAGAGGTCGTGCCTGGAGGAGCAGCAGCAGAAGGAAGGGGTGCTAGGGAGGCTGGAGCAGGAGTCCCTGGCCAGCTGTGCTGCAGGTTCCAGGCAACAGGCGGCTTTCTCAGGGCCAGCCATGCACATGACTGAGAGCTCACCCATGGTCAACTTTCTACTAAATATGATAATCACATGAACCAAGGAAAACCACGGAGAACTCCCAAGTCACAAATCCATTGTTCCCTGGCTCCTCAATGTGGGGTGGGAGGGATATTTTTAAGGATGCTCTGATAAAAGCAGCCACAGGGCAGATACTTGGCTTATTCTCCCCTCCAAGCTCAAGATCATCCTCTAAAACAGGCCTGAGGGCGTCTTTAGTGACTGCAGCTAATGAGGGCCATTGAAACATTCTGATGCAGGATAGGTCCTTGGAAAACATCTTGTCAATTTTCCTTCTTTTACAACTGAAGGAACTGAGCCCAGAGGTGGCTGAACTGTTAAAAGGCATAGATTTAAGATGCATATTGGGGGTTGCAGGGGGAGCCCAATGGCAAGAACTGAAAGTGAAGTCTGGGGAGATCTGAGAGGGACGTGCTTTTATGACCTTCAGAATGACCTTAAACAAGTGCACAATTGCTCAGCAGTCCTCAGACCCTTCGTGTGAAAGACCTACTGTGCAGAATTGACAGAACCATTGTAAGGAGAGCCCCAGGTAAGTATATCACATGGGTATTACTGTTTCCCTGGCCAAAGGCATGCTCTGAAGTCAATGAGGGCTCCTGGCTGGCCATATCCACAGAGACAGGCATAAGCAACTTAGATCAAATATTAATAAGCTTAAATTTCCAATGCAATATTCATATACCTGCAGGTGATCTTTTTCATACAAATCTCCATTCAACTAGCTCTACTATCAGAAGCATCCATTAAACCATAATAGCCCATCTGTACACTTTGAAGAGATGGTCCGTATGGAATATGATTAAAATAACACACGTTGCTACACGTATTTAAAGAAACAATTCACATCGTTTCCACAAAGTTTTGAGAAGGATTAGTCAAATCTTCAAAGAATCTACAGATTTTAAAATCTGTAATAAAGAAGACCTCATGCTTAAACTCTTAATATTGAAGAATCACTAAACTATGAGAATCATACATTAAACCCTGCTGCTCAGTATTCTTTTAAGCTAAATTCACCATGTAGTCAGACATTTGTTAATTTACCCCAACAACTATTTACCAAGATCTTATTAAGTCCCCTTTCCAATTCTAAGCCCTGGGACTACATAACAGAAACCCCTTCCCTCGAGGAGCTGAATTTTAAGATGGTGCCAGGGTCAGAAGAAGAGGTAAAAACAGATAATAAGCAAAATTATAAAATATAATATATAGCAGCATTTCTCAGACATTACCATGCATCAGAATCACTAGAGGGTTTCTTAAAACACAGATTGCTGGGCCCTATCTGCAGTTTCTGATTCAGCACGTCTGGCGTGAGAAAGCACAAGAATTTGCATTTTTATCAAGTCGATGCTGATGCTGCTGGTCTAGGAGCACACCTTGAGAGCCACTAATGTAAGGTACACCGATGTGTACAATAAAGAAAAATAGAGCGGGGAACAGAAAGTATGGGGTAGATGGTCACAATTTGAAGCCATGAAAGGCTCACTGATATGACATTTGAGCCGAGATCTGAAGGAGATAAGGAAAAGAGTATTCCAGACAGGGGAAGGGAGATAGCCAATGCAAAGGTCCTGAAACAGGAGCACGCCAGGCAGGGAGGCCAGTTTGACTGGAGTAGAGCAAGGGACAGGAAGAAGTAATGAGATCATGAGGGGCCAGATCTTGAAAGGCCTTGTGAGCCACCTTAAGGATTTGGACTTTCACTCTGAGACAGGAAGGGACTGGAAGGTTCTGAGGAAAGGCATAATACAAGTCAACTTGTTTTTTGACAGCATTCCTCTGAATGCTGTGCAGAGATCACACCACAGAGGGGACGGGGCAGAACAAGAGGACCTCTTAGGAGACTACCATAATAATGCAGACAAGAGCAATGGTGCCTTGGACCAGAATGATGGCAGGGGGCTGGTGAGCTGTGGTCTACAATAGGATCTCCTGACATCCTAGACAGGGTTCAGGGTGTGAGAGAAAGACAAGGACCAAGGAAAACCAAGATTTCTGGCCTATTCAATGGAAGGAAGGTCCTGCCATTAAAACAAGTGGGGAAGTCTGCGAGGAGGGCAGTGTGTCAGGAGGCGGAGGGGTCACAGAGTTCTCTATTGAAGTTAGACAATTTTTGGAGTTGAAAGGAAATTTGAGAGCCTAAGAACATCATTTCACAGGTGATACAAACCATGGCCAGCAAAGAACTTCACTGAGGGCGCCGAGTAAGTTAATGAGATAATCCTTGGCTACTGCATCCACAAGTAGACTCTGTATAATCGAGTGTTACATTATATTCCATAGAATATAAATACAGGTTGACATTATTTAAATTTCCTAAAACTCTATAATCAATGTATGATATACGCAGTAACTTACAAAAATGTTATTGACCAAAAAACCATTCCTATTGATAATACATATTTAAGATTTATCCCCAGGACAATCTATTAAATTAGCCCTAATATAGCTAACTGAAATACTCCAGGTATATGCATTTCCCTCCACACTTAAAAACTTAATTAAATTTTTAAAGTTAACTGCGTAACGTCTGTTTCTCCTGAACTCTAAACTCCATGACAGTGGACACAATGTCTCTGCTGCTTACCACCGTGTCAGCTCAAAGGACCATGCCTGGAACACAGCTAATGCTCAATAAACAGCTGTCAACTAACCACTTCAGACACACTGAACCCAAACACCTAATGTCACCTCTTCCCCAGGGAAGGAGCAGTCCATAACACATGGAGGTTCTGGGAAACAGAAAAATAAACGCAAAAATAATAAAACAAAGAACTGAGTTAAACTGCTCTGTGTTAAGTTTAAAAACTCTTGTTTTACCCCCAGTAGTTTTTGATACTATATGAAATTTAATTTAATAATGATATTGTGGGCCTTTAAAGGAAGAAAAAAGAGGGAAGGAGGGAGACTGAGTCCCATCTGTCCCAGGCCCCCGAGACACTCTTCCTTGAGCTCAGCCCTGCTGCCATGCAGCTAAATGTGCACAGCTGAGGAAAAATTCCAGCGGGGAGCAGAGCAAAGCCATTCTCCTCCATTGGGTTCACCTGGTAAGACCTCCTTAAGTTGCTCAAACAACTGCTAGCAGCTGTTAAAGGATGGGAAGCTGCTTAAAATCTCCCCAAGTATTTCTCACTGATGGCATACAGATGGAACGGAAAACTAAGTTTCCAGAATTGATTGCATTCTTGGTTCCTACTAGAGCTTTCACCAAATGTTACCATTTGCCAAGATACCAAAACTCAGGGAGCCACATTAATTTATTTTCCTTATTTACTTGAGCCAAAAAATAATTCATAGATGAGAATTGTCATAATTCATTAAACCATCATTCCCATAATTATAAACTGTTCCTGAAACTCAAAAGAAAACATTTGGGTTCACTATAAAGCACTTTATACCCACCCCCGGCCAAAGATTTTTAATTTGCATGTGTACTCTGTTTTCTGGGTGTACCCAATGTCTTGATTCATATTCTCTGCTTCACTCTTCCTTAGCTTTATTAATCATTTAACTGCTAGTTGGCCAAGGCAGAGCTTGCCCAAAATCAGAGGTGAAAAACGCCCATTAAAAACACTATTTTCAGCCTTTAAAATATGCAGTAGTATACATATCTAAATATTTGAAATATTTTCACCTCCCCCTGTTAAGCTGGTATGTTCTTACTTGAACACTCAGCTATGCCACACATCTGCACCCTCTGCTACCAACAGGCACGTGCACTTGCACAGCTTGCGGACGAGACAGGGTGTCTAACATGCCTCCAGTCAGACTGAGCTGACCAAAAGTTCATGAACACCTGCCATGTGTCAGCCCTATCTGAGGATGTCGAGATGAACAACACAAGAGTTTCTACCTCTGGGAAGTATACAGCTTAGAGGTAAGAGGGGAAGGGAGAAGTCCAGTTTCAGTAGTGTCCAATAGGCTAGCTAGGGTAGGCACAGGGAACCTGCAAACCACCAGGGTGAGGTAGCAGAGGAAAGAACTGAAAAGGTTCCTTAAGGAAACAATGTCCTGTATTGAGTCTTGAGAGATAAGACATTATCCAGGTAAAAAAAAAAGGGGGGGGGGGACTGTAAACAAGAATTCATAAGAATTTCAAATCTCAGCAGAAAACGCTTGGGGACAAGACTGGAAAAACAGTCATATGCCATTATTAGGGAGCTGGAGCTTTATTCCATTAACAACGGTTTTATACTTTATGCAAGAAAATGATATGGCCAGTTCTATGTTGCAGATTCTTCACTTTGGTGATTCTGGGGAAATTCAAGGGGCACAGAAAGAGGAAGAGCAAAGCAACACTGGTCAGATGGAGCACGTGAAGCCATGCTTGCCTCCCTGTGGCCTCGCAACACCCTTTAGGTATTACCATACTAAAGGGCACCACCCCCAGTTCAATACAAAAGCAGTGAGAGTTAACTAATCCTAAAATGGAATGCGTTTTAACTCCTTTAATGCTCTAGTATATTCTCATTACACAGATGTGCAAAGTGAAATAACTTAGTCACATGGCTAGAAGGAGCCACGCCAGGATTTGAACCATGGCTGTCTAGTGTCAGAGCCCATGCTCTGAGCCAAAGTGCTCAGAAATATGATGCTATCTATCATCGCTTCCTAACTCAGACCCCTCGGGGGCTTTCAGAGCTTCCCCATACTCACTGGAGGCTGCCTCCGGTGCTGCCTGGGTGCCCCTATCACCTCGCAGTTGCCTCTCTTCCCCACAACACAAGAAAAAACTCTTCAACACCCCTAACCCTCCCCATCAAAATGTACTTTATCAGGGCCAAAGAGCACAGACAGAAAACAAAAGAATCTAGCAGCTATAGATGTAAAAATGCAACCGCCTTCCTCTGGCCCCTTTAAGAATAATGTCTAAGTGTTAGAAGCAAGTTAAGTCTCCTTGCATGTTTTCCTGGCAGTTTTAGTCATGGGGATTTCGGTGTTCAAAAGGCAGAATGAAGCTGAAAATGTATCCAAGGCTGACAAGGATATGACTTCCCTCCAGGACAATAGAGATGATACCCAAAGTCATACCAACATACCTTAGATGGTGAAAAACCTAGGGCATGGGCTCAGATACATTGCAATGGGCGTGACGGTAACTTCCTAAAGTTCCAGGCCGCCTTAGCTCAGTACCAGATTTGATTTCTCTGTTATGAAAAACTAGGGATGAGAAATTCACATTTGTACACATAAGCACTGTCTTAGTCCATTTGGGCCACTGTAACAAAATACCTTAGATTGGGTGATTTAGAAACAACAAAAACTTATTTATCTCAGTTCTGGAGGCCGGGAAGTCCAAGATCAAGGTGTCCACAGAGTCACTATCTGGTAAGGACTCACTTTCTGGTCCATAATTGGTGCCTTCTGGTTGTGTCCTTAACATGGTAGCTGGGGTGAGGCAGCTTTCTGGGTCCTCTTTTACAAGGGACTAATCCCATTCATGAGGGCTTAGCCCTTGTGACCTTATCACCTCCCACACACCTCCTACCTCTAAATATCATCACACTGGTGATTAGGTTTTAACACATGAATGGGGGGAGGCCCACAAACATTCAGACCATCACACACACACACACCCCCCTAAAAGGAAAAGGTAAGCAAAAATGAGCATGAGATCTACCTTATATTAATATAATGCAGTACTATGCTTCTAGAAAGTTCTTCAGAAAGCAAATGTTTTAAAAATCAGCATTTCTAATAGTACATTGAAGTAGTCACTATTTAAAAAAAATCCTGAAATAAATGGATTTGCACCACCCCAAAGTGACCTGTTCAATATGAATTTCTATTTGCTTAAAATAATGTCTCTCATTAATTCCAGACAAACAGGCTTAGTCACTTGCCAGACGTAGCACCAAGCTCTTTCTGACAATACGACAGAGCATCAAATTGGAAAATAAAATGCCGTGCTGTGGGAAAAGCATGACTTTCATGTAGCCACTCATGCTCCTGTCACATAGTGTGGCAAAACCTATCACATTTACCAAGGCATCCTGTCCCAGTTTTACTACTGGGGAATCAAACACACAGTCTCTCTAAGCATAGAAGATACAATACAAAGAAAACCATCTTTTTTTAAACCCTGAGTAGGTTCACTACATCAACCTGAAGTTTTCCAGTCTGAAAAGAGTAGTGCGTCACTACTGAGCTTATTTCTACACCAAAGGCCACCTGAGATGATGGCTTCTCCTATCCCCTGAAACCTCAGCAGTGACACTATGTGTTTCAACTTGAAGAAGCAAGGAGGAAGAAAGGCACTGAACATGCTCCCTGACCCCAAGTAGAATCGATTTATGCAGAGACATAGAAGAACTAGTGGTTACTATTGGTATTCCATCCAAAACCAAGGTCATTTAAAGCCAGATTTAGTGTCCTTCCTCTGAAAATCTCAGACATGGGAGGACAGGCCCTGCAGTCAGACTGCCCGAATCTGAAGCCTGGTTCCACCACTTTTCTATGTGTGACCTGGGCAACTGACTTCCCCACACTGTACCTTAGTTTCTTGCCTATAAATGGGTGTAACAGTACCTTTCCCGTAGGGTTACGGTGAGGACTGAATGAGTCACAATGCACCCAGGACCTACAACCTGGCCTCACACATAGGAAGCACTCAGTAACATCAGTTACTGATTTTATATCCATGTCAATAGAAGTATACACACTTCCCACAGAATCTGTACAGTAGTAAACAGAAGCAAAGCATATTAGCCCATTCACCACACTTGTTAGCTGCATAATAAAGCAAGGGTGTCTCATAGTCTAAAACAGGACCTTTAATCTCCCCTTTTCTGATAGAAAGTTCTGAGTAAGAAAATTTATATACATGGTAGAGTGATTTTTTTAAAAAATAAAAATTATGTTTTCTATTAGGATAACAAAAAACGCCCTTTCTTAAAAACAATGCAATGCACATAATAATTCTCTCAAGGTAGGCAATACACATTACATTCAAAGAAATGAATGCAAACTAAACTTTTCCCCTGCTTAACTTTCAAACTACAGGGCCTAAGAGGTATAAACATACCAAAGGGAAAAGGGCGAAAACATTCGGGGTAAAAACAATGCATTATCTGTCCAAATAAAACAGGCAGCAACAAAAGGGGACAGACTCACTCCTGCTGTTCCTGTCTCTGCTTTCAACTCCTCCACTCACCTCCCCTATCTCACCCACCAGACAAAGATGCCAGCGAACGACCCGAAGACTCCTGGTCCTAGTTTTTGTTCAGACAGTGACCAAGTGCCTGACCAAGAAAGTCAATCTCCTGTAAAATGAGGACAAAAGTAACATCTACCTGTTCCAAGGAGACATTAAAAATGCTTTAAGGCAATAACCTTATTTTGTAGTTAAAACTTTAAAAATTGAAATCTTAAATACTGTATAAATTCAACGCTACACTCAGGTCAGAGAATATGGGGGAATTAAACGTGACTTCTAGAAAGATATAGCTCCAGAGATATGGAAATGACACAAATGCTCATTAAATGGCCATCACACATCCGGGAAATGGCAATTCCAGCTCAGGTTATTAGACAAGCATGATGTCTGCACACACAGAAGGACACCAAGGAAGGCCCAAACGGCTGCAACACAAAGTCTTCGCCCTGTGCCAGGCACAGAAAAGGCACAGCCCTTTACATAGCGATTCGTTTAATTCTCACATCCCCCCCATGTGGGTGCTTTCTGCACAAACCCTTCTGAACCCAGCAGCCCCCGCAGCAGCACAACCTCGTTCTAGGTCACACTCAACACCACCCACAGTGAGGAAAAAACCCAGAGGCCTGAGATGGAAAGAAAAAGTCAGGAAATCTTACCTCGGGGGATTCCTACTGGGAAAAAGAAAAGGACAATGTGTTCCAGAAGGCCCAGCAAAGGCTCAGATCATTTAATCTGACAAGAATAATGGGATGAGGTGACTGGCAGAGCTTCCAGTAACGGAATCAGGCCGGGGGAGGACGGCCTTCACATTTCAAAGGCAGTTCGATGCGGTTTTGACCCTCTTAGTGAAAAATTATCATTTCATCACAAAACAGCAAATGAGTAAGTTGCACTTCCTTATCTGCTTAGAGCAAGATTAATGGCAAGTTAGCTTCTAAATTCCACAATTTATAAGTATTACCTATTCATAACTCATAAACACTCTCTGAGCTGAACCTCTTGCAAGACAAATTTGAGGTACACATGATCGCCAGTCACTGCAAGGAAGCATCAGTGTGATCCTCTCAACTGTAGTAACAGTAGTAATAGTAATCATAGTAGTAGTAGCAGCAGCAGCCGTGGTAGAACAAAATTAATGATAATATTTACTGCATGCCTACTATGGGCCAGCCACTGTTAAGATCACTGGACCTTGATTTCACAAAAAAAGAAGAAGTGGGTTATATTTTTATCTTCCTTTAAGGGAACTGAGTCTAAAGGAGACTTGGTAACTTGCCCAAGGTCAAAAAGCTACTAACTAAGTGGAGGCCTAAGAACCTCAGCCAAGCCTGTTGTTGACATCAGAGCCTGCCTCTTTAACAGTTAGACTGCTTGGGGCTGGATGGTTTGAGATTTTTGCCCACAGATGTTTTCAGCTATTACTTGCTTAGTTGAAGTACTTTGCAAAACTGTCCCTAGCCTGGAGGGTAAGGTCCACTCATGAGGACAAGATATGCATACATAAGGCACAAACTTAGACGGCTCAAGAACAAAATTCAGTGTTAATGATGAGGGCCTCCAAGAGGGAGGAGGGGATAGATGAATCAAGAATAGCCAAAGATTGATAATTATGGAAACAAAAGTGATGGGTACAAAAGGGCTCATCCTACTCTTCCCTGCAATGACAGGGACAGGCCAGTATGGGGAAGGACTATCCAGCCAAAAATGCCAAAAGCATCCCACCAAGAAATGGTGATGGCTAAAAGGATTGCTGAGACAGACTTTCATGGACACGGATAAAACGAGAGTGACTATGGACATGGCTCGATTTTATCATAGGCCTTTCAGGTTACTCTGGGGCCAATGACAAAATGAGAAGCTCTGAGCATGGAAGGCGCTCACCTGATGTGTTCATGTAATAGACATTCACTGCATCGCCTGTCTACCAACTGCCAAGAACAGCCCTGTTGGGTCGGATTTAAGAACATAATAAGACCCAGATTTTAAGAGCTTGCAATTCTTTCAGCTACCTCTTCATTAATTTTTATTTAGTATGTACAATATTTTAAACTTTCAAACTCATCAAAAAGCTTTTTCAAAAGTGCTTTTCCTGCAGTTATATCAACATTTCTATTATTCGATCTGAAAGGTAGAAAATATAATAAAATTAAAAATAAAATTGTTCTTTAGCAAAAGGCTATGTACTGAAATAGCATTTTTTACAGCATGATCTGATGAAGATGTATCAAAGCAACAGGAAAACCTGTTGTCCTTCAGACCCAAACATTCTGTAAATATATGTCATGTAAAACAGGGCAGTCCAGATACATTCTTAAAAGAGATTATATGCATTTATTCATTTCTCAGGAACAATTCTACACTCCTTGAGACTGTAACACTTCCGTAAACAAGAATTTTTATCTTTATTGGCTTTACCTGCTATTTGTACTGAACCATCCTCACCCAGAAGAATATTACCAGCTTTCAAATCCCTATTAGAAAAAAGAAATACAGAATAAATTGTGGAGTATAGACATTATAGTTTATTGATTCACTCAGGAAGATTTTAAAATATGACATACAATGCAGCTCTTTGACATAATTATTTTATAAATATTAATATAAATTTTAAAATTTACAAGGATACACTGTCATTTTATAGTTTACTCCTGGGGGACAGTTAGGATTTTAGGAACAAATATTTTCTGTGACATCATTATCCATATTTAATTAAATCACTCATGTGTAGACTCTTTATTTTATGTTTCAGAGTTAGAGACTATCCGTAAACTTACAATACTGTCATTTCATCAAATATTAAAGCCCAGTCTATGTACGGCTGTTCTACTTCCACTTAAGTTTGTCTGTGGTGCAACTGCACATTAATTCCATCTCCTTCTAAAAAATGAATTTTATCAGTCTCTCTTCTGGCAAGATACTGATTGTAAATACTCATTATAACAGTATATATTATGCTTCTTTACTATAGAAGCTGTGCAGAGTAATCTTAACACAATTTGCAATTTATAGGTTTCATTTCTAAAGTAATGTTTTTTCTAATTATTGAAAAATACAGTAAATATTAAATATATAGCTCACTTACAGTTTGGAGTAGGGGGATTACATTATTAGTATTACTGGTAAATGGTTATGTACTTGAAACAGTTGCAAAAATTCCTAAGAGCCCAAGTAGCACTAACTCATTTGAAACATCAAGCACTCACATTCTATGCTGTTTGCCTATTTAAAGAATTGGCATTTTATGTCCACAAAAAAAGATGAAATTAATGCCCCCTCCTTCCCTCTCACTACCATGTCAAAAATAATTAACATATTGCAATGTTTGGAACAGGACTGCCTGTCTCAGAAAGCTAGAGATGCTATCTAGTTGAACTGAGCACACTAAGAGTAGTTACGTTAACTAACTTTTTTAATGAGTCCACATAGTACCTTTTATATTCTGCTCTTATTTCAGTGAAAGCAAATAAACTGATCCCAAGGATACCAATATAATTCATCAAAATTTATTGTCTCCTTTCTTTCTTAAGTCCTTTTTTCCCATCTATTTAGCCTATCTAAGTTACAAGTAATGTCAATACCTACCTGCTGCATGTGTTTCCTTAACATTCTTTACAAACTCAGGCTAAAGATATGAACAGATGAATGCAACCTCTCCGCAGATGCCATACCTGTGAATCTGACCATTTCTGTGTAGGTAGTCTAAGCCTTCCAAAACCTCTTTAAGAATTGTTGCTATTATTGCCTCTTCCAGAACTCCATTCTTGTGTTCTCCTCGGTTGACAATGTATTTTATGATATCCAACATGGAACCTAAGTGGACAGACAAAAGAATCAGAAAAGTAATTTTATAAACACCTTCATTACCTTTTCAGAATAAGACTCCGCTATTTAGGGAAAATTAAATGGGAATATCAATATATTGGGTTTTGCTTGTTCAGTTCACGCAAGTATTCCCAAGGCATACAAACAACTGAACGGCAGCCCCATGACCAGAAACACTAAATCTGGGTTTGCAAGAGCACTTTCAGTGTGAACTTAGTGAGGAGGATTCTGGAACAGGAACCAGAAGATTATAAACGGCCACTGCATGGTTAGTCCCTTTTCCCTACAGATATAATTGGTGACAAACTTCAAAGAGGGTTCAAGAGATCTGACTGGCAAAGAAAGTGTAAGAGGCCAGGAAAAAGGCAGCAGTGACCTGCTAAGAGAAAGGACCACGAATCTTCCTGTACACCTGAATCCCAGGCGGGAGGGGAAAAGAAGTATGTTGCCTCTAAACCTCTGCTTATAACCAGAAGATTCCTTCCTGCGACATTACACAATCTTTATTTTCATTTACACAATCTTTATTTTCATTTATCTGATGCTTGATGTACTGACATTTACAATAAAGAAGTAATACCTAGTACTTTGTTACTATTATGTTCGGAGCAGTATCCTTGGCACTGTGAATTCATGTTTCAACACATATTAATTAATATTCCAAACCTCTGGGTCATTTTAAAAACCATAATTACCTGGGGGTTCAACATTTCTGAAGAGTTAACAAACAGCTTACCTCAGGACCTGAATTTGGCTCTAGGCTCTTTATAATTAACTAAGAGGATTGAGTTTCCCCGTCAGATATTACTACACCAGACTAGCTGCCTGCCCCTCATTAAGAGAGCCAATGTGACGAAATAAAATGGAAGAAAACAATGCATATTTTCCCCCTCAGAGAGAAACAAAATCGGTTTATTCATTGGCTCTTGGATTTTTGTGTCATTTTAAAAATGCTAATTCCAAAAACATTTCATAGGGACACAACATACCGGGCATGTATGCTTTTCTGGCTTGCTAAAAGAAAAGTGAACAAGAACCCACATCTGCCCACATTCTCCTGTGGAAACCTGTTTAAAACCTGTTCCTCTTACCTAAAGCCCAGAGAGACTAAACTGGACTCTTTTAAAAAGTCAATGAAATTTTCTATCAGATTCTCCTCAGAAAAGAGGAGGTTAATTAAGGTGAAATCTTCAGCTTCACCAGCATAGTATCTGGGACTCCTGAGGGGTCTCAGATCACCAGAGTTTCTCATTTCCTCAGAGTTGGTGGAAAATCCACTAAGATAATCTTGTTGGCGAACCAACAGAACCAAGGGGCAGTCCAACCTGGGCAGGCTTCCTTTTTCTTTTATTCTTTCCTTTTTTCTTTTCCTTTTTAATTAAAAACTAAAGTAGGCACTCAAGGAAACAATGACTAATAGGATTGAGTAAGACTGGGAACAGGACAGAACTAAGTTCTCCCAGGCTCCCTACTGAGACCTACACAAGCAGACCCAAGCCAATTAGGATGTCTTTGTCATCTCATTTTTGGGCCTTTACTTGATCTAAGAGAGTTTCTTTAAAAAAAAAAAAAAAGAAAGAAAAGAAAATTCAAGATGTGTTCCTAGATTCAGCCTTTGCTGGAACTGGGTCTGCAGACTAAAATGAGCTCTATCATATAAATTCTGCCAGTTTTGGCTTTGTCCATTCAAAGCAAAATGCTCTCCTCTGCTTCTAAATCATACTTCATGTTCTATAAAGTCACTCAGGGAGTGATCCTCTAGAAAGAGAACATGCTAGGGATGTGGGTATGCCAGGTGTCACTAAGGAAGTCACTCAGGCTTTCCAAGTGCCCAGGTCTGTAGAATGAAGGTAAAAACACTTGCAGCATAGCACCATTTTTAAGTCAACAGGTTCTAGAGTCACAAAGTCCCACACCAACATTTACTATGTGTGTGGCACTGGGCAAGTTGCTAAACTCCCTCTAGCTTTGGTGTAATTTATGAAAAACAGGGATGGTGACACAGGCCATTCAGGGATGTTGTCAAGATTAAACGAGATAAGGTCAGTGAATTGCATTGGATGGGATCTAGCCACAGAGTAAATGTTCAATAAAGGAAACAGTTATCATTATCATTCCCTTTCTGAGAGTGATGAAAAGAAATAAAAATACAGGCATGTGAAAGTGCTTTATAAATTAAATTGCATAACTTCAGGGATCTAAGGCTATGGAGAGGAAGTTACTTTTCCTTCCCAAATGCAACAATAAGAGGAGAATAGTGCCACTTCTGGTCAGCATCACAAGCAAATAATTCAGCACACATCTCTCTCCAAGTCAATTGAAACAACATTTATTGAGCACCAATGGACAGCAGGGTCAATGAATTCAACATGCATTAGACAGTTCTTTCTTCATGAAGTCCACAACCTAAATCTGCACCGTCCAACACTGTGGCCACAAGCCGCATGAGGTGATTTAAATATTAATTAATTAAAATTTAATAGAGGCTCAGTCCCTCCGTTACACTAGCCACATGTCAAGTGCTAGAGAGTCACATGTGATTAGCAGAAAGCAGATGGCACAGCTATAGAACATTTCCATCATCACAGAAAGTTCTAATAAACAGCACTGAAATAATTCAGTATATTACAATGTGTTAAGCACCTGAATAATATTAAAAAAGAAACAGTTTAAAGAGAAATGACTGGTTAGCTGTTTTGAAGGGTAAGCAATGGTTACAGAAAGAACGTGACCTCTTAGGGCTTGATTGTGCACATGGAAAGGGAAGGAGAGAAAGAGCACAGGTCAGGGCCCAGAGGCCCCAGAGCACGTCAGGTACGTAGGGGCCGCACCTGTACCTGCAAGGTTGGGGTATTTAACAGATGGAGGATGGGACACACATACTCTATGAAGGTAAGCCGAATTACGAAAGACTTCTGGGCCAGGTGCGGTGGCTCACACCTGTAATCCTAGCACTCTGGGAGGCCGAGGCAGGAGGATCACTTGAGCCCAGAAGCCTGAGGTTGCTGTGAGCTGGGCTAATGCCACGGCACTCTACTCAGGGCGACAGAGTGAGACTCGGTCTCAAAAAAAAAAAAAAAGTCTCTGAAGATCAACGCTAAGAAATCTGGACTTTATCCTCTAGGCAATGATAAACCAAACAAACCCTCAAATACAGGAATGAGGGGATCAAATCTAAAATCTTATTCAATATGCTGGCTCCAACAAAAGACAGAAAAAAAAAGAAAAACAAGCAAAAAACAACAATAAAACCCACTTACCTCCACTTAGTAACTTCATGACCAGCCAAAGTTCATCTTTTACCACAAAAGAGGTGTAATAGGTCACTACGTTGGGATGGCTGCACTGACTCATGGCTTGAATTTCTTTCTACAGAAAAAGCAGAACATGACATAGTACCACGGGGTGAAAAGTGGAAAGCAAAACACAAGTGAATCACAGCTGAGCACCTGGGTAACTTCCTGTTCCAGAGCATACCCCGGGGGCGGCCTAAGCCATTCCTTCAAAGAAGTTACATAAGGACTAACTTTCTCACCCTCACTATCGACTCTCTAGAATTAGAAAGTTCTCCACAGGAGATCACAGAGGCCTGTGGACCAGCCACGGGACAGAAGAACTTCACATCACTGCAGCACCCGGCTGAACCCCCACTCTGCCAGCAGACAGCCCTGCCACATGGGACCCAGTGCCTCCTCCCTGAAATGAAGGCCGGACAGCCAGATACAAGACTGGGTGAGTTATTAGGAGACCTGCATCCTGGTGCCAGCCTGAACTCTGGAGGATCTGAGCTCCTCCCTCATCCAAAAGGGGACAAGAAAACTATCTCTGTTTCTTCGGCCTGCTGTGATGGGAAATGAGAAAATACAAATAAATGCTAGAGTATCATTTCCCCAACTAGCTGCCATGGTAGATATTTCGTTGAGAAAAAAAGGTGAGGTGGGGGGAGTTGGGCAGGCAAAGTAAAATAAGCTTGGGACACATCAGAGACTGTATTTCACTCTGAAAGAGTCACAGGGAATGTTAGTACTGTCAAAGGCTCTGTGAAGTCGCACAGTAGACAGTTAAATCCATATTAGCAAAGCAGGAAAATAATGCTTTGTGGGTCACATTTTACAAACGCTGCTACAAAAAAAACAAGTTGTATATAAAGATATAAAATAACAAAGCTTTGAAATAAGACAAATGAAAACCTTCAATAAACCACATTTTTCTGCAACACTCAAGTTCACATTGGTTTTGGTTTGTTGTTTCAAGCTATTGCCAGATGACTACCATAAAGCTTTGGTCTAATGCAACCTTCAATCAAAGAGGGACCAGACCAGCATAACTCACTTTCAAGATGCTATCCGAAAACCGCAAGAATAACCTAAGTCATCAAAGAAACCTCATTTTTTCTATTAAATATTTATGATGAAAGAAGAGTGTTTTTGCATCCTCTAAATATATTCACTAATAATGAGCTTCTAGTTAACTTTGCGTTAACTCAAAGTTATCTGAGCAGAACATTTCAATTTGGGCTATCTTTGCATATCCACTACTACTGAATCCTCAAATTACCAAGATGACCCTATATGTCAGATAATTTGGCCAAAATGCTGTAACATGTAACACATACACATTCCTTAATACATATTTTTACCAAGGATAAACTCCTAAGAAATTCACTAATTTTTCTATTTTTTTTATATATACATGTTCCCTTCATCATTCCCCTCATCCATTTAACTGATTACAGGTTTTCTAAATCTGACACTTTTCAATTCAGCAACTCTTGTCCTTTGAAGAAGATCTGAAACCTGAGGTCTAGTTTCCATCTGTTTCTGGTATTAGGTTCTGATACCATAAGACACTTCTGAAGGAGAAATAGAACGCCGCCCCGGCCACTCCTGTTTCAAGGCACTTGCATCGGCCCAGTGTGGGGCTGGCCCACTTTGAAGGCCTGCAGCATTAGGTAGGGTCCAGTTTAAACCGATGCCTCTGTGTTCACAGAAATGAGAACAATGCAGGTGTGCTCTAAAATGTAAATGAATGTCTTTCTAGCTCGGTAACTCCAAACTTTTAAATCGTTAATCAAAATGCACAATAAACAACCAATGCTCACAAGAAAGGAAATTCTTTTACATCAGAGGCAAGGTTGGGTCAGAGTCTGGAAAAACACATTTTTTTTAGCCCTTTGCATTTAGATGGGCTGGTATCACTTTCTGCCCAGAGTATCAGGTTCTCCAACATTGCAGTGAGCACATAGTGCGTGTGCGCATGCGCGCGAGTGTGTAAACTCTATTAGATAACCCAGGGATATAACTCACCAAATTCTATTCCTTCAAAACTCTGGGTCTTAGAGATACCAGCTGGACATTAAAAGGTCCTAAGAATTTAAAAAGGAATTTAAAATGGCACAGATACTGCCATACCCATACAACCAAAGGAGCAGCGTAAAACCAGTCAAAGAAGGGGTAGGGAGCCTGAGAGGGACCCGCGTCAGTCCTGCTCCCATGCAGCCCGGCTGTCACCTGCGCTATCGCTGACCCCCATAGTAAGTACTGTTTCCACAAATGGGATAGAGATAGACTCTACAGGCCTATCTAACCCTTATTTTAGTTTATATATAAACTTTTTATTTATTTGCCTTCTAGAAAAGTATAAGAAAATAACTTGAAAAATATAAATAAGATTCCCCAAAACTACCCCCTCCGTTTCTTTTCAAAATAGTGATGATGGCTGCTATTTGAATCCTTCCTTGGTAACAATCTGCCGTGATTGCTTCCAACTTTGACCTCGCGTTTTTCTGTCCCAGTGAATTTTTCTGCCCTTGTTGAATTCAAACCACTTTTCCCAATGCCTTAACTTTTCCCAATGCCTTAACTTCTTTAAGGAAATTCAAACCACTTTTCCCAATGCCTTAACTTTTCCCAATGCCTTAACTTCTTTAAGGAAAAGACATTTATTCCCAAACATATTCACTAGTCCCTATCCCCAAAAATGACCAAAGTATTGCTCAAAGATGAACAAATAGAGATAATAAAGGTGTTTTAGCCAATTCTTCCTACAGAATGAATGAGTTCTAATACCCTATTCCCTTAACTAGGTCACAGCCCACGGTAGAAGTATGAGAGCAGCGCTTCCCAAACTTGGATGTGCACACACATTGCCTGAGCAACTCGCTAAAATGCAGATTCTAATCCAGAAGGGCTGGGGCGGAGCCTGACAATCTGCATTCTAACAGGTTTCCAAGCAATCCTGATGCGGTGAGTCCAGGAACCAGACTTTGAGAGGCAAAGCCGTAGTCTGAGCTTTGAAGGAAGGCAGAGAGGCGCCAGGGTTGAAGGAATGACAGGAAGGAGCACAGGCTGTCACAGTGACAGGGACAGGTCAAAAGTGCCAAGTAGGAGGTCAGGCCAACAGCACCGCCTGGCCAAGTCAGACTGGAGGAGAGGGATAAGGAGCAAAGCTGGAAATAAGGGAGACGGAAGCACTAAAGTGGTCCGAATTCAACAAGGGCAGAAAAATTCATTGGGACAGAAAAACACGAGGTCAAAGTTGGAAGCAATCACGGAAGTCTGAAATCCAGGCGAACACATTTGCCAAAAATATGGTCAAGGAATATGACAAAGTGGCTCCCTTAGAAGCCAATGAAATAAGACTCAGACATGTCATCAAGTGACAGACCAAGCTGTGGCACAGTGCTTAATCTTTTCTATGGCTTAGAGAGCTGGGTTTGTTCGTGCAGCTTCATCTGAAATGCACCAAAGTGCAATTTCACAAGAGCAGGCAAACCAACCGAAAATGGGGTAGCAAGTAACATGCCCACCCCGACTGCTAACACCGAAGTGGCAAGCACGCCAGTGCCCCTCTACTGGGAGCCATGTGGGCGGAAGACAAATCAAAGAGGGACACCCACACACTGCTGGTGTGCCAGCCCCTCAAAATCTGCCAAACCACAGCACGGCACAGGCCTCTTATGAGGGGCATACTAGCTTTGGTGGGAATACATAATACATAAAGTATCCTACCCTGGAAATATAAAGGGTTAGGAAGGACACCCCCCCCAAAACTGTAAAAATGAAAAAAAATTATGTTTAAATATTTATGAGAGATTTTCTCATATTGCTATATGATGTTTGTTATCCCCCCCCAAAAAATAATATTTCTTCTATAAATAGTACTGAGGATAAGCAGGAACTGTGATTAACAAGCATCTGAGCTTCCAAAAAATACTTAAGAAGGGTTACACTTGAAGTCATGGCTGGCCTGATTACCCAGGCAGGTTATCCCCTATCTTTGAGCCTCGGTTTCCCTCTCTGTAAAATGAAATTTATACTACCAACTACATAAAATTATTGTGAAATAAGCAAAATGAGATACGTAAAACTCCTTGCAGGATGCCTAGCACATAACACAAAGGTTAAAAGTTAATTTAGTCTCCTGTTCTCGATGTCTCAGTTCCTTCCTGGCATGTGAGCATCCCCACATTGAGCACTTGTCTCAGGTGTGTCTCACGTGTCCCAAGTTCCTGACTAAGCCTCAAAGGCACAGAGACAGACCTTGCCAGCCCCATTCACCTTTTCCTATAGAAATGTCACAAGACACACTCATTAGCCCTGCTCGCTCAAGGAGTTTCCTGTAATGTATGAACAGGTCACATTCGGTCACAAATTTTTAGCTTCGCTCCCTGATTCTACATTGTACTGATCTGCGTTTTTCCTAATTATTTCACCCTGTGTTCAATTTATACCACCTTGTTATATTTCATGTATCCTGGTAAGCTGCCTCAAACTCTTTTGGAATAAAGAGTTTAAAAATGTACTTATACAAAGGGTTCAGAACAAAGAGAAATAATGTTTAAGTTTTGAGATATAAGAATTAGGAAAAAGTTAAAGCCTGGTTTCTTTTGTCCCTGAGACCATGAGATTCACAGAGCACTAGAGGAAAGGGCTTTTGTTACTGAAAAGGAAGAGTTTAATAGGAGTCTGAATTCAAAACATTAAACTATACTTAACCAAATTAGCATATTTGCACAACTTGTGTAAATCCTAAACAAATTCTTCTTTATCTGACAATGGTGGCAAAATATCCTACTCAGCTACTTAGTTAAGAAATCAGACTACTCAAGCTCAATAACATGTGCAGTTAAATCTGAGGAGTTACTATTTCTAACTTCATTCTAAAGCAATAGATCTCGCCCATGGCTACACATTGAAATTGCCTGGGGAGCTCTGAAAAACCAACGTCTGTGTCCCAGCCCCAGGGAGGCTGATATAAATTGGTTTAGGATACAGCCTGGGAATGAAAATCTTCAGAGGTTCCCAGGTGAATCTACTGTGCAGCCAAGGCTGAGAACTCCTGCTTTCAAGCTAATTCTGAGATGTGCCTTTCTTTCTATGAAATGGTGAGAGGACCATCTAGCTCCTAAACACATTTGCATATCGCAATTTAATCTAAAAAGGAAATCTCTATATATGATTTACAAATACTATCAAACAAAACATGTATTTCCAAAGGCAAGAGATGACCAAATACATCTTTTAAACGTATGCAATACCCTCCAGGCGTTTAAAAAATTCCTTAAATGGTATGGGGGTAACCATACTAAATAAAAACACTTTTTAGAAAGTCGTTCTCCGGCGTTCATTTCCATAACATTATCATTATGAAAGGTAACCTAATCAATATTCATAAACAACCAAATACTGTAAGTAGCAGGTTTAAAAAATAAATACGTAAATAAATTTCAGTGATTTCAAATGTCAGCCAAGAAATGTAAGAAAAATATTAGCAAAGTTCTTACATACCAGGGCAATGTATTTTTCAGTACTGTCATTTTCAATCATAAAATGTTATCATGAGTTTTGTTAATTATAAAAAATTATATACCATTTATGCAGCAAACTCTTGTCTCTTTTAAGGAAACGTACCAGCAGAGAAAAACCTGTTCAAAGAAGAGTGAAATATTGTCTTGTACCACTTACAAATGAATCAACAAATGTCCCTTGCCACTTAGCTTTGTGATTATTTTCATGTGATTTGGTATCTGAGTTTATCCAAGTAGAGTCCAGCTGAAGGCAGGATTAGAAATGGAAAATGTAGATATTCTGAAGACAGGGAAACATTTTTAAGAAATTAGGAAAAGGGAAACATAAATTCTGCGATAGACTTAATTGGTATTTGTAGAGAAGTTTTTACAACTAGAAAGAGTAGTTGTAAAAGTGTAAAATGTCATGGCAGTTGGAGGTCTGGAAAATTCCTTGAAAGCAGCAGGGAAATCACCATGGGCAAACATCTACTAGCTAACCGAAGAGAATGAACATTCCAGGGCCTACTTGTTTGGTTACGATGTCACAAAATTAGGTGCTCTACAAAAACTGTCTTAAAAAACTAAAGAATTTTGCTTGGAAATGTAGAAGCCACTGGTATAATTGTTTTCTTCAAAGGAATCAAAGGGGAGAAAGCAAAGATTAAAATAATGATACTGAAATACTAAAGGAAAACTTAATAGGGAGGAACCATTTTCTTTCAGAGTTGGCTAAAACAGTTCTTCAACATACAATAACGATGTCATGTGGGTTCTGAAAGCTCTGAGGTTGCGATCATGGAATTGGAATCAGACTCACGTATCAACTGCTTTTTGGTCATTTAATTGCTTGTGATTGGGAATCCTGAAAAGAGTTAAATTGAAGATGTCATTAAAAACAAATAGTGGTTCCCATCTGTAGTCCCAACTACTCAGGAGACTGAGGCAGGAAGATCATTTGAGCTCAGAAACTGGAGGCTGCAGTGAGCCATGATCACACCATTGCACTCCACCAGCCTGGGCAACAGAGCGAGACCCCATCTCTAGAAAAGAGCAGAAAAAGATAGACAGGCCTGGTGGAGTGTGCCTGTAGTCCCAGCTACTCAGGATGCTGAGGCAGGACGATCCCTTGAGCCCAGGAGTTCGAGGCTAGCCTGGGCAACATAATGAGACCTTGTCTAGTGAAAAAAAAAAAAAGAAAGAAAGAAAGAAAGAAAAGAAAAAAAAGAACGGAAAGGACTTTTCTTGTCAGCCCATCTGTACTGCTAGATACCTCAAGGCCAACTTGTGGCACCACTGCTATATTTGGCTTCATCACCAAATGATGAGAACATAAAGTGAAACATGTCTTTTTTTTTCCTTTTTCCTTTTGTGGGCTTTCCTGTCTCATGCCTGGGTGCTGTGTGCCATCTGGGGTTCTGCCAGGGGAAAACCCTCCTGCAAAAGTGGCAGAGAAGGGCTAGGCACAGTGGCTCAAGCCTATAATCCTAGCACTCTGGGAAGCTGAGGCGACAGGATCACTTAAGCTGAGGGGTTTGAGACCAGCTTGAGCAACAGTGAGACCCGTCTCTACTAAAAATAGAAAAAATTAGTCAGGTGTGGTGGTGTGTACTTGTAGTTCCAGCTACTCGGGAGGCTGAGGCA